>JANVCC010000040.1:10054931-10304369 GCA_025345505.1 Todiramphus chloris collaris
GGGGGTGCCGTCGGGGCCCGGGCGGCTGGACGGGCCGCGGGGCCCGGGGCCGCCCGGTACGTCGGGGCAGCCGGCCCGCTCCCTCCCCGCGCCTCCCGGCCCCCGCCCTTCCACCGGAGTCGCGACTCCCCGACCCGACGGCCGCTCCACGGTGCCCAGGCGAGGTGCTGTCCCGGGTACCCCGCGTCCCGCTCCCCGCCGCTGCCCGACCCCGGGCGGGCGGTAAGCCACCGCTGAACGGGCGAGGCCGGGCGCTCGGCCCGACGGCAGCGCGGAGCGGCGGCCCGAGGGGATGACAGGGCCCGGGCCGGAGGGGTGCCCGGGGCACCGCAGGGCCAGATTCCGTTTGGGCTTAACTTGCGCCCAGGCAGCGGGAGCCCGGCGCGGCCGCCGAGCGAGTTTGCAGACGCTCCCTAACGTCCAAATTGGACTAAAGGCGTTAAAAATTAAATAACGTTCAGCCGCATTTACTTAGTTTCCCTCTTATAAAGGGAAATGAAAACAGGGAATAGAATTTCCCTGTTAATAGAATGTAATGGCATTTGATCAGCACCTGGCAGGGCGATCCCGGGATGCCGGAGCTGTGACAGGAGGGACTTGATTAGTTTTTAAACCTTAGGATTCAATTACCGCCACGCGCCGAGTCGTTCCAGCGGCACAGCCAACGCGGACCGACCTGCCGGGGCCACGGGCGCTGCCGCCCGGAGCCCGCCTCCCCGCCGGCTCTTCCCCTGCCGCGGCCCCACGGCAAAAGCGGAGCTGGGGCGGGGGGTGGCTGAGGTATCTTTCCCTGTCCCCGCTGCCCAGCCTGGGCCGCCGGGTCCGGTCGGGCGCTCGCCCCGACGGCCGCTGCGGAGCTGCCGGCTGAAGTTTCCTAGACGGCCCCGACGGAGGCGCGTCCCTGCCGGTGGCCGTCGGGGGGAACTTCCCCGGCTCATAGCACAGAGGGACACCCGCCCCGCCCCGCTGCAATTAACACGGCTATTAAATACCCACCCGCTTCGGGGGGACCGTTCGGTGCCACCCCCGGCCCCGGGCAGCCTAATCGGATTGTCTCCGCTCGGTACGGCGGGTGCGAGCGGAGCCGCCATCAGCCGCCGGTCCCCCGGAGCGGAGCTAATCGGATTGACACGATCCCGGCAAGATGGTGCGGGGCCGGGCGGGGCCGGCCAGCGCCACCGGGAACGGCCGCGGGCGCTCAGCCCTCGGGGCCCCGCTCCGGCCGGCCCGGCGGGGAGGGTGAGGAGCTGGCGGGGCGGGGGGAGAGGAGGAAAAGGAGGGGAAAAATGGGAAGGGAGTGGGGGGAAAGGCAACCGGGGGAGGATAAATAAATAAATAAAGTGACACCCAGTCCTGAATCAGGGCAGGCTTTGTTAGAGAAAATTGCAGCTTGATCTGCATAATGGGAACTCGGGCTGCCCAAGGCTATCTTTTTATTGCGTGTGTGTCTGCTGTTATCAATTTTGTGAACGATTTCACAGGGAGCCTGGCAGACTTGAGCTGGAATAATATGCAAAGATGAGCTTTGAATAATGAATGATGTGCTTTTAAACCAATTCCAAAGTGTCTGTGATAGTACAATATGAAAAGGGGTGGTAAGTAATAGTATATTTAAAAGGCGCTAGTATGTTTTTATTACTATATTTAAAAAGATATCTATATTATTTTTGTGAAATGGATAATATATCACAGAGTCTTTGATAATCAGCTAAACAATACATTTTTCTTTGGGAAAACTCTCCTGGTTTTACACAGTTAAATATAGAGTATCAGCGTACAGCTTTGTAACGCTCGGCTACCTTATTAAATATTAACTCTATTTTAATATTAGCTTTTAAATTTAATATGTTGACGTTCTGCAGTTTTACTTTAATTATGTTTTATAATTAATAACCCGGGACGTATGGTATCCTTAAATGCAGTTCTCCCGCAGACGCCTCCTCTCCCTCGCCCCTCCGCGGGCCGGGGGCGCGCAGCCCCGCGCAGCCCCGCGGCTCCGCTCCGCGCCCCAAACCCGCCTCTCCTTTGCCAAGCGCCGCGCTTCACTGGGGCCGGGCCGCGCCCCCCCCCGGCATCCCCCGTCCGCCCGGCGCGGAGCGAGTGGAGCTGAGGCCCCGACGGCGCGGCCCGGACCGGAGGTGCATCCCCGGCCACCCCTAGCGTGGCACAGGGCTGGGACCCCCAGAAGTGCCCGGGGCCCAGCAGGTGCTGCTGGGGTGTGAACATGCCCCCCCAAACCCGGGCTGCTCTGTGCCACTGGGGAGCCAGACCAAGCTCAGGGCTGGTCCCACCGGGCAGGGGCAGGCAGCAGGACCCCTGGGAAGGCACAGCGCACCCACATCGTGTCCCCAGCACCCTGTGCTGAGGCAGCTCTCCATCACCAGGGTGCAGCTGAGTGTAAAGAACCTTGCACCTGCCTGGGCTCCAGCCAGGCCCCAGGCAGGGCATAGCACAGCATGGCACGGCATGGCCTTGGCATGGCATGGCGAGGGGCAGCATAGCACAGGGCCAGCCTGTGAGTGCCAGTCACAAGCAGGCGGCTTTAAGGGTGCCTCTAACCCAAGCACCAGAGACTCGAGTGGGTGCAGCATCACCAGGGTGCACAACCAGCACCCCACAGCTGGGCAGGCCTCACAGCACCTGCAGGGCAGCCACCAGAGCCAGGCAGGGGATGCCGTGAAAGGAGCGTTCCAGGACAGTGTGCCGGGAGGCTGCTGGTGAGCGAGAGGTGAAACATAATTCCTTGTTAAACTCAGACAGCACATTGTACGAGTATTAACCCAGAGGCAGTGCCAAGGTGTGGTGCTGGCAGAAAGTAGCATGACCTGGCCCCACTGGTCACGGCACGGCACGGCACGGCACGGCACAGCACGGCTCCTTTGGCTGTGGTGGGGAGTGTGTCTGGGCCAGCTCTGCTGGGCTGCCTGGGCTGGGCTGGGCTGGGCTGGGCTGGTGGCGTGGGTCTGGAGAGTGCTGCACCCAGCCACCTGCAGAGGCAAGGGGGGCATAGTTAAGAGGGGGGAAAAAAGTAAGTAACACTACATAAAAAGGAGCGACCACCTCCCCGGCACCAGTGGGCAGAGGGGAACCCCTGCCCAGCTACTCACTGCAAGTCACTGGGGGTAGAGATGCAGCATCTGCCTCACCCGTCCATGGAACTCAGAACTGCTCCCAGGCCTGGCTGCCACGGAGGGAGCACGGAGGGTGACGTGCCACAGTCTGCACCAGACACTGGGTTTTCATGGGGTGCACGTGAACTCCTCAGCTCAGGGAACATCTCTGGGCTGGAAACAGAGGGTTCCACACGGAGAGTGTCCTTTCAGGATTTCCTAACTTCCCACATGCCCGGCAGTGGCTAATGCCACAGTTCATCTTTTCAAGTACTTCCTGTATAATGAGATAGTAAAAAGACGTGATGAAATACAAACTGACCCAACCCCCTTTCAAGAGCAAGGCAGCTCCAGAACCCGTCTTCCACTGAAGCATTAGACATTTCTGTATCACATGCTCCTCCAGGCTGCAGGCACCGACATGTGCCACATCCACGTCCAGTTCCTTGGGCTGTGCCACAAAGGGAAAGAAAGAGCAGCTCCAGCAGCTGCAGCCATTCCTGGAAAGCAGAGGAGTGATGGGGATGGTTGAGCTCCCAGGCATGTCCCAGTACCATGGAAAATGGAATCTCCATCCAGGGATGAGTGGCAGTGCCAGGATGTTATTTCATGCCCAGGAATGGTGAAGACAGGGAGGTGACCTGGGCTGGTGGGTGATGGCAAGCGGAGGGACTTCATCTCCTTCCTACCAAGGGGCTCTGGAGGTTCTCCAAGGAGGAATGCAGACAAGTGGTATCCACTAGGACCAGACCCAGCATTGAGCAGCTGTGAACTGAACAGAGAAGGGCCATTCCCCATAGAGGCCTCAAGCGTCCCTTCTGCCCCATCATCTTCCCACCACCTTGGGGCCAATGACAGATGGCACAGCAGGGACCCAGAACAGCCCACAGATTTAAATCTGGCTGCACCCTGAGAGGGTCCTGTGCCAGCTCTGGCACAGCACAGAGCCCCCCAGGGATGGGCTTAGCCCCATGGGCCAGGGAGGATGTGCAGCCCCAACCAGGACACACAGCATCCCCCCACGCAGCTCAGTTGTAAAGTAGCCTCAGTTAAATGTTTGCTATCAAAATCTAGCATGGGCCAAATGATCCATTACTCTTTTTTATTTTTTTTTTAAATGCTTACCATTAATTATTTTTAAAATGAGGCATTTTGTTTCTAAGGTGAGAGGGATAGGTCTCTGGGAATGAGACCAAAAGGAACCACTGTGGAGCTTCTCCAGCCTTTTCAAACCAGTAGGCAGCGTTTTCTAATAACGGTCCGTTAATTGATGGTGCATTACTGTGCAGCTCCTACCGAGCTGCCTCGCGCAGCCGCCAGAGCGCAGGGTCCACGCCGTGGTTGATGCTCTCGCATGGAACCCCGGGGCAGGGAGGCCAGTTTGGATGCACGGGGAGCTGCTGATTGGGCTCCAGCAGCCAGTGCAAGGAGGCCAGGGGGCTGCTAATACCCGCCCTGTGCCCGCTGCGGCTGCTCGCACATGGGCTGCGATGCTGTGCCCGTCTGGAGGGGAGAAACCACCCTGGAGCTGGGGAGCCCTTCCACCACACTTCAGACAGCCGTGCAGCCTGCAACCACTCGGTGTACAATGCAGCTGTAGGGACAGAGGTGCAAGTGCTGTGGGCACACCGGCAGGTCGTGGTGGTGCCCAAGAAGTGCCCGCATCACCCCCAGGGCTGCGGCGTCCAGCGATACCCGCAGAGCTCGTCTTAGGCGATAGCAGTGGCAGATGCAAACTCACCTGCAACAATGCTGTGGAAATACAGGCTCAGGGTCTTCAGTGAGCCCAAGGGGTTGGATCACAGCCGAAACTGCTGAGCACATGCTTGAACTGCTGCTTAACTGCTGCGCTGGAGCTTTAGTCCAGCTCAGTGCTGGCCCTTGCGCTGCCTCGAGGAGCTCCACAGAGCATCAGCCAGTCCTGTATATCCCTTCAACTGCGCTTCTGCATTTCTACCTCCTCTGGCATTGCCCCTTCCACAACACTCTGTCTGTGCACATCCTGGACTGTGCCTCCTGACATGTTGCCCTGCATGCCCGAGAGTCCAGAAGCTCCAATTCCTCCAAAGCCTCCTTCCTTCAGAGCCTGGGACCAGCCTAACTGCTGGAAGCCAGTGCTTAGAGGAAGAGGGTCTCTGACCTACAGCTCAGGTCTTCAGCAGCATCTTTATGCTGCCTCCCTGGCTGTTGCACTGCCAAAACAAATCCTCTTTCTTTAAAGGATGCTAAAGGCTGTGTCAGTTCTTGCATACCAAACTTCTCCATTGTCCTTAGACCCTCCTTTAACATGCAGGAATTCACAGGTTGGGACCTGGTCTCTAACCTCCACAGCTGGGAAGTCACAAAGCTAGAGCCTGCAGCAAGCAGCCACTGCTACCAGAGCCCAGCACAGCAGGGCTGCAGGAGGCACTGGCAGCTGCAGGGCCGTGCCATCCCCTAAAGGCATTGCCCACTGCTGCAGGGTTTATCTCTTCTCATAGGGTGACAGGGAGAGGTGGTATCTTGCTGCACGAGAAAGCAGCAGCAGATGCCGAGATGTTTTCACTGTAGCTCCTGGCTTTGGCAGAGGATCCTGGAGTGGGCAAGGCCAGTCCTGTTCTCTGCAGCCTTTTGTAGATGGGTATTGCTGCATAAATTCAAAACATTTCCCAGAGTTTAGCACACTGCTGATTACATATGATTCACACAGAAGTCAGCACAACAGAGAGCATGAAGAAGTTGTTCTTCAGCCACAGCCCTGGAAGCAGGATCCTTGGGGGACTGGCGAGATTATGCTGGTGTTCAGACTGGAGAGGGACAAGGGTACTCTACATCCTGATGTGAAAGGAGGAGGAGAGGACAGTCAAAAGCAGCTTACATGCAGAGCTGCTGCATGAACTCTCTGCCTGTACCCAGTTGCAGCCATCTGGAGGGGGACACTGGGTAGGGAGGGGTTGAGGTGTGCTCACAGGAGGGTGATGTGGTTCTGACCCCAGCAGAAGTCCTGCAGGGCCCTGCAGATGCTGATGGTCCTCCTCACCAGGGCTGAGCCCCCCAGCTGTGGGACACTGTGGACAATAGGCCCCAGGACAAAGCACTGGCCTTGCTGACACATCCCAGTGATGGGAAGGGACCCTGGGGTGTCACGCCTCTGGCCATGCTCTCACAGGCAGGCAGCTCACTCCCTGGGTCAGGCACTCAGCAGAGCAGATCCACAGTTTTGTCAGCCCACAAGGGTTAAGTCAGCTGCTTCTCTTTGGAGGCAAGAGCTCTGGTGCTGCAGAGTCTAAAGGTCATTCCCCTTTGCCCTTTTCTTTAAGTCTGGCTTCAGCTGGAGAGAGCTTTGCCCCACTCCGGCAGAAGGGGAGGGCTAGGGGGGAGCTGAGGTCTGCTCTTGTCAGCCCTTCCCCATCAGCCAAGGGCTATTCCCTGTACCCCTCCACACGAAGCTTGAGGCACCAGCCCTTTGCGTGGAGGTTGACTGGCTGAGCACTGCCTGATGAACCTCCTTGTCCTCTCTCTTCATGTCCCATTGGGTGGGAATAGTTAAACCCCACTCACAAAGAGTTCAAGGTGGGTCGCAGCCTCTGACAGATGAACGTACCTTAATGGTTTCAACTCACATTTCAGGGCCTATCTTTATGGGGTTGGAAACACCTTAACTGCTATTTAAAAAAAAAACAGAACTTAATTTTAGTTCAGAATCTATGTGCCAGTCCCTGAATGCCTGAGACCTGCTGGGATGGGGAGGGTATGAGGGAAGGGCAGGGTCAGGAACCACTGCTGAAAGGGAAGGGAGCACAGAGGACGGCGGGCAGATGGGGCTCAATTTCATTCTGCCATCTCTGATAAAATCAGGCTGTAGTGAAGCCAATGGGGAACATCCCCGTACTGCAGACAAACCCTGGAAGATGCAAAGACATCTGGTCGCCCTGGGCAGCGGCACCAGCCCCAGTCCGGAGAAGGCTGGGAAGTACCACGGGTCTGTGTGCAAACCTGGGAAAGCAGCCTCTTTTAACGTGGCTTCCTTCTCTCTTTCATTCTTATTTTATATAACAGCATGCAGCTGCTGCCAGATTTTTCTACTATATATGACTTTTGTTGGGCAAATTACATTAGGATGGATGCCGCAGGTATCCATTAGGGTTTATTTATCGTGATACTGTTTGGATCTCATGCTTACAAATAACTTAGGTTATGGCTTTTGTTTGTAGAAATGCAACTTACATATTTTATTATGCTTTCTGTAAACCTCAGAAAGAATGTTGTCAAAGAAGTGCCTCTTAGCAGTCTGAACTATGGTACATAAAATCTACACTAACATTATTTTTTAATACAGCGAGGAAGCGTGTTATCCCTCTACAGTTTGAAAGGTTTGCTGTCATCATAAACTCGTACTACAATAAAACATTAACAAGTCTAAGGAGTTATTTTGTAAGGTGTGCATATACTGGTGCCCAAGTTTCCTCTGAGCCTCCTTATGGAAGCAGGGCAGGGTATGAAAACATGGTGATTTCTCCAGACATGTGCCTTTGCCCGCTCCAGCAAGGAGCCCAACTTGTGCAAAGCTGCTCTAGGGGTGGCTCGCTCTCCCTTGTGGAGGGGCAGACACTCACCTGAGACCCAGGAGTTGGAGCTTTTCCCCATAATCATCTAAAATGCATCTGGGGGAGAATCAGACCTATTTTACAGTTCCAAGTTGTTTGCACCGTCAGACAGGCTCACATTGGTTTCCTACAATGAAATCACTTGGGCTGAGCAGTGTCTCCTTTCTGATGTTTCCCATTCCATTGTTTACACCTTTTTTTTTTAAAGGAGAAAAAAAAGTCTCCAACCCCCTTAAGGCAATTATGTCTTTTTAAAAAATGTGTAAGGCATTTCACATGCTTTGTAAACACACCAGGAAATTCTGGGCTGTACCCACTTCAACAGTGCCTTTTTATAAAGCTGACAGCAAAGACTCTCCATAAAGAATCCAAAGTCATAAAACACTCTATTTGCTATGCCATCCATTTCCTAACCTAAAAGCAAAGAGTATTTATATGACTAGCTACTCTAAGCTCCTGTTGTCAATTGTTAACTGAGGTTGAAATGCTGTTCAACTAAGTGTCTCGAGTTTGCTCCGTTTGTAAGATGCTCTTCAGAATCTCACTTCCAAGTTACAAGGGTGGTGTTAGAAGGGAAATTTCAGAAGCATACCCAGGTGCTCTGCTGAGTCTCTAGTCGTATGTTAAAGCAGCAAGCCCTGAAGTCCAAGTGCCAAGTTACAGGGGCACATGTCCTCTCCTTTTCAACATGCCAAGCTTCAGCTCTCAGGAGAGTGGCTTAATTCAAGCAGCAAACAGGCTGGTTTGTGAGCACCTGCTGATGGTGTGCGGCCACTATTGATGTCTATGCTATGACAAAGGAAATGGAGTTACAGGACCCATTAGCTTTCACCTGAGCCTGTAACACCAGCATCTGGAGCTGCAAGGCTATGGGAGGGTTTACCCAGGGGAGCTGCCAGGCAGGCACAGCTGGGCACTGAGCTCTGCACCCACCACCAAGGTGACAGGAGAAACCTTTCCCCAAGCTCCAGTTCAGACCCAGACCCGCACACGTGTTCCTGAGTTCTGCTTTGGAGCTTTTAAAATCTTATTTATCAATACAAATTCCAGTTTCCTTTAAGGACAAAATGGAAAGTTAATGACCGTACTGATTTGGATGTGTTTGATGTGTTGGTCAGATGCTTTCCACAAAGCTTTCAAATCTCAGCACATAGCACTGGGCCCTGTGTACACACACCCCAAACCTGCAGCTCTTCAACAACCTCAGTTGATTATTTTCTCAAGCACTCTTAGAAATCAGGCCCTTTGGCTGCAGATTAAATACTTTCTCCATCTGAGCTTAAATGTAAACAGAAAACTGCTTAACATTACTTCATTTCAGATTCAGTTCCTGCAATTTAAAAATGTGCAGAAAAGTAACAAAGTTGCAAAGAAAAAGAGAAATGGAAAAAAGCTACAAGAAACATGGGTATGAACTTTCCTTCCCTGTTGGCCACTACTTGAAACTCTCATTCTTACTTACATGGTGAAATATCACTAAATACACAAGTGTAAGCAAGCATGAAAAATACATGAAATCAATTATTTACATAAGGAAAAAAACCCAACCCAATAGTTCATAATTGCACATAATAGCTTTTTGACATTATAAACTAATTGGCTTATTGCTTAAATAGTTGTAATTTTTGTCAGATCTTGCTTCAATTCATTGGTTTCCACACAGGACCTCCTGCTGACCACAGAAGGTTCAAATTGTTTCCCACAGACCAGGGTGGTGAGTACAAGTGTGATCTTTGCACTGACTGGAGGTGGGATTTTCTCCTGGGTACACACCAGAGTCTTGATGATCTCTGGGACATGAAGACAAATCCGCTGAATGCTCTGCACGTGTTCATCTTCATTGTGCCACACGCTGTTTAAAGAGGGGCTGTAAGTCTCTGCAACTGTCTGCCTTCTTTTTGGTAGTGGTAGATAGATTTTATTCTTTTTAAACAGTGTTTTAACAACTTCATTTTCTTTTGTACTTCTTTTTCAACTTCTAAAAACCTGGAAAATGTGAATTTGTGAAATTAAAGTACCGTCAGTACTTCATTAAGGCTTGCTCCATCATCTCTTATTTTATTACGTGCAACATTCTCAATTTTCTTGCTGTACTTATAGCCTAAAATGCTCATTTTTAGTCTTCTACTTTGCTGTGCACATTGTCATTAACTGCCTGTGCTGAAAAGAAGTAGGTAACCTTTTGTAGAAAAGCAGTGTTTTTATTATTTCAAAAAGATGTCATATAAAATTTGTCCTGGCTTTCATCTCATTTTCCAACATATATGACCTCCGAGTGAGCTTGGAGGTTTTAACTGATGAGATACTGTTTACTATAACGTGTAGAACTGTGAATTGTTAACTGATACAAGTTTAGAAGGAATGCATATTTATTTTGTTCTTTGGTTAAGTACTGTTTCTACACCACTTCAGAAAGATAAAATAACAGGATAATAAACTTTGATAAGAAAGGTTGAAAACGTTCTTCAAACTAACGCTGATTTTCCATTGTTTTCACTATTATAAATCCTTGCATTTAGGCCAAAGATATAAAAAGGAAGAAGATATCTTATAAAAATAGTTTTCACAAGAGTCAAAAAAATCTAACAATATAACAAAGTCCCAAAACTTTCAGAGTTGGTTACTAGTCAGCGCTGTCTCCAAAGTCATTGTCAACTCATCATATCTGAGCTGCTGGGATCTGAGGCTCCTTCGCTGCGCAGAGCTTCAGCCACATCTCTTCGAAAGACTGACATATTCTGAGTGAACCTGGGAAAAAGAAAACCCAAATATTTGGTTCAAGGAGACCTGATATTGAGAGATGTATTTCAAGAAGTGGCAAAAAGTGTAACTATCATGTAAATTTTAAAAATGAAAGAAAAACAAAAGAAAACTCACAAACAAATTCACTAGTTGCCCTCAAAAACTGGTTCTATAAAATAATGTGAGTATATAGACATCTGTGGGCATTATAAAATCATCCTGCCATCAGAGTGAAACATTTTAAAAGTCAGCTGGGAAATGAATGCAATGAGAAACCTTTCCATCTCATGTGACTCCAAACATGTCCTTTCTCCCAAACCTCCAGCAAAGGGCTCCCTGGGACATGTCCAGATGGTCCTCATGGCCAGGCTCTCTCAGCTCTACCTTCCTTGCTCATGAGTGGTGTCAGAGTTCAACCTGTCTCCCAGTGAAACACGGTACCATCACCCATCTGGCACAGAATGAATTTACAAAAGTATCCCCCAACAGTTCTCTACAGGCAGGTGTAGGATGTGAAGTGCGTCCAATGGCATCACACTTGGGTCTGAGTGACAACTCTGACTTGGCTTGCATGACAGCCCAAACCTGATCTACTCCCTTGGTCTAGCCTTACCTGAAACAAAGAGTTTAATTGCCATTTATCACATCTCATATGGTTATTTAAAAACAAAACTCAACAACCTCATAAGCACGCACAAAAAGACGCCAGGCATATATTGCACCCTGCATTTAGGGTTTTCCAAATGTTCTTTTCTTTGCTGCCTCAATGCTCTTTGCTTTGATTGTGTCAGACTTGCTGGCTCACTACAGTGAAGCTAATAAAGCTTCCTGAAGAACGGCTCCTTAGGGCTCCCTCCTGTACAGGACTGAGTGGACAGGTGCTTGCAGAACTGATGGGATCTCAGCAAAGGTCTCCTTGCAGGACCAGGGGTAATAATCCTTCCTGCCTGCCTCCACCGTACCGCGCTTTATGGGTATTTCTAGCAGCAGTGTGGTAAACTGGGGTTTGCTGTGCGTGGAAACACAGGATGCAATTATGAGTTTATTCTATTCATATTTTTTTATGTTTGTGCTTATTTCCTTACTAATGGAAATTGATTTCTGCTCAATTTTAAACAATCACAGTTAAAAGAAGCCTCCTGTTCCACAGAATAAATCTAAGAAGGATTACAAACCAAGACCTGAAAACAGAAGAGCCACCGTATTAACTCATGCTGCTCGTTGGGGAAGTGATGGCTTAAAAGTCTTCCCAAGTTAGACAGGCGGATGCTACTGAGACAGACGAGCTGCTCGTTCGACCAGATGATCTCTGTGCCCCTCACACCTGCACCCATCCCTCCCTGCCTGCACTTCCACACAGCTCTCTGAGAGCTTCCGCACCACTGCCCGTCTGAGAGGGCTCCACAGCGCTTCGAGATGAAAATCCCCTTTAAAGCCACAGCTCTTTGAGCCCAGCCCTTGCCAAACCTAGTATATGCTGGCAGCCCAAGTGATAGAAGCCTCTGCCCATGCCCTGAACAGGGAGGGCACAGGCAGCAGAATGCTGTATTCTCCACTGCCATCCCTCCTGCCTGCCTGGAGGGAACAGGGGAGATCAGCCTCCTGCCCATCCAGCTTCCCCTGGCCGAGGCTGGATCAGCCAATGATCCCTTCTCTGTCCTTTAAGTCTGCAGTTCTCTGAACAAGGCAGCTCAGAGAAAATCCACTTCAAAGTAGGTTTTTCACTGAAAACAATCTTAGGGACATCTTGCTTTCAATAGTATATAAATAGATATGGAACTAAGAAATTATCTAGTTATAAAAATGAGTTTTACTCATTTTTTCAGTTTTTAAATCATAAAATGATCAGGGTTGGAAGGTACCTTTACAAGCTCATCTAGTCCAAGCCCCCTCCAGTGAGCAGGGACATCTGCAACTAGAGCAGGTTGCTCAGAGCCCCAGCCAACCTCACCTGCAATGGTTCCAGGGATGGGGCATCGACCACCTCTGGGCAACCTGGGCCAGGGTCTCACCACCCTCAGCATAAAGCATTTCTTCATTCCCTCCAGTCTAAACCTCCTTGTTTTACTTTAAAACCATTACCCCTTGTCCTGTCCCAGCAGGCCCTGCTTAAAAGACTGTCCCCATCTTTCTTATAAATCCCAAAGGACTGTTGAGTCAAATGGATTCCCTTGGCATCTATAGCTCTAAGGTCAGACTAGATCCTACAGGCTGCCACTGCCAGCTCAGTTTTCCTTTGTTTTAACAGCCATTCTCCTCCCTCCTGGTGGCTCTCTGCCTCTTCCCCAGGTTTTCTGCTTATCCATAATACCAGTTACACAAAAAGTCTGTCTGATTGATTAGTGTTGTGGATGTGATCTCTGTGCTGCTCTGGGTTTGCTTCCAAATTCCTCTGTCTCTGGCTATCATCCACAGTCAGGCCATAAGGAACTTACACCTTTATTACCAGAACTGAATAGGAAAATGAAACAAAATTGGGCAGACCATTACTAATGTGAAACCATTGAAGAATTAAACAAGTTGAACCTAATTTTCAGACCAACAAATAGAGAAGTCAGAGAAATAAAATCACCAAATGGTTTTAGCCATCACCTCTCTCCAAGCCCCTTTCCAGTTTGTTTTGACTCTTTTCAGGAAGTTCTACAGTCTGGACTGAGATTGTGTCTTTATACTTTCAAAGAAAAGAAAATACTTTCACCAGAAAGAAAAGGCTCTGTCAGAGCAACAGCATCACTGGAGGCTGAAGAAGCATTTGATCAGAGGGGTTTAAGGTTGAGAAAAGGAAGCTCCAAGGCTCACCTGCTGAAATGAGGCAGTTTTTCCCAAGTGAAAAAGCAGCCGCAGCCTGGCAAACCTTGACTTTGGGATTAAATTAGGAAATGCATTTCTGACCAAGAAAATACATAATTATCAAATGTTCAGGCTCTAACTGTTAAGTCTAGGGATGAATTCCTTGATAGGATATTATTTTTTTTTCAAAGGGAACTTCAGTTTAAAGGTACCTAGAATACTTCCTATGTTATGTATTTTTCCATTAAGGTTTCAAATTGTCTTTTATTTTTTTTTCAGCCTACTTATGTGTTATGAACTTACCTGTCTCTGTTCTTTACCAAAAGGTTTTGCTCGACTCCTTCCATAAGATTTCTGAAGCACTGGTCAAGGACTTCACGTTTGTTGTCAGGCTGGCTGGTTATCAGGGTTGCCCTTAGTTCACTGAAGTACTACGAGAGCAAGGCAGAGAATGTTGAAAATGAGATCTGGAAATTTAAACCTAGAGCTACTCACCTACATTCAGAAGTGCTCTTGAGCAAGTGCTTCATATGGGGGGGTCTTCCAGACCCCCTGCAAACAGCACACAGGGGTCTATCTGAATCGAGTTTCAGATGCTGCCTCTCTGAACTGTCCCAGCCGTGTAGCAACTGTGTATCGTGAATGAAAATTAGTGGTAACAGGTGACATGACACTTTACCAGTAGGCGTTGGCCATCTACCCAGTTCCAGCAAAGAAAGCCACCTAAGAGAGGTGGCAGAGACATCCTTGACTACTTTTCCAGTCTTTCCAGAATGTTGCAGATTTGTGCACTTTGCTGTGGGCTCTAATCCCTTCAGTGCTGTGACAGAACAGACTCACCTTTGTTTCTTTAGAAGCTAAGTAATCTGTTTTCTGTATTACTATTCCCATTATATTCTGGCAGCTCTACAGACTAGCTAAACCAGAACTTTTTATTACCTTAGGAAAATTTTGGTTGAGTCTGGAAACAGGGAACAGTAAGGGACCTCTGGTGTTATCCACTACCCTACTACTACAGCCAAGCAAGTCATATAATCCTGCTTAGTCTTTATTATATTGGTGGTGTCAGTCAAAATCTTATGGCCTTGGGCATAAGCACATCCATGGTATAAGTACTGATACAGACAATTATTCAGAGGAGAATGAACCTTCTCATGAACCTGTGCCCAAGTATCTGGCAATGTTTCTAAGCAGTCTGATACTGCAGTCCAGAGAAATATTGCTCGTGTTCCCCAAATTTCAGGGGTATAACAAGATGACTTATTAAAGGGAGCCTAAAATCAGTTTTTAGTAAGCAACCTATAGCAGACTTTGGAAATTAATGTAACTTGTAGGGTGTCAGACAGAGAGTCAGAAAGCACAGAAGTCTGCAATTTGATTGCCAGACTTTAAAAACTTTAACAGGTTCAAACCCATTTAAGCCTTAAACAATCTCAAACTAAATGCACATCTTTTCCATCAGAATTACAGCTCTTCTGTACAAACACAAATATATGGGATAACAAAAGAAAATGTAGCAAACCCATAACACTAATATTAACCCCTGATAGCTTAACAGGATTATAGGAAGTATTTGCTTTATTGTTTGCCTGGCAAATTACTTGCCCTCAATCCAGTTCCTCTCAAACCAGGAATATCCTGTATTGTGCACTTGTGCTGACCACTGCAGCAGTACTGAAAGAGAAGGCAGCAAGGTGCCAAACTACTTTGGAACTCAACACTGAAAATCACACAGGAACTGGTGTAGAAGATTAAATACCTGCCTGTAACAAACACATTCCCAGAAGCCCTGTCTCAAGGTGACAAATGCAGCATCCAACGTAGAGAAGGCCACAACCCCGAGATCTTGTCCAGCATCCACTAGTTGTTTTTAGAAAAGAGGGATTCCAAGAACAACTTCAGCCAACTCCATAACAGAAAGTATTAACCACATCCTCAAGTAACAGCGAGGACTGACATATCTGCCTACAGAGGACAGCATCCCGTGGCACTGCTGTTTCAACATTATGGAGCTGCTCTGAGTCCCTAATTTTCCTGCTGTAACAGCACTTTTGCCCATGCCTCACATGCCTGTGGTCTTTGGTGGAAGGACAACGGCAAGGAGGAGTCATAGTTGCCACATTATCAGGATACAGGAGACTTTTTGTGCCAGCCTCTTGCCCCTAGGATTCAACTGAAACTTGCTGCTGCACTCTAATACAGAAACAATGCCAGGGGCTGCGTGCAACCATCCCATTTTACACCAAGCTGATGCTGTCTCAGATTGAGTGTTGGTTTATGCTGGACTCCGAGTGTGATTCCCATTTTGGCATAATCACCCCTATAGGTGCAAGCATGTATAAATATATTCTGAGTCCCCCAAGTAAACCTAATACTTTCCCTTTGAGATGAATTATAAGCAAAGAAGACCTCACCAAAACAAGAAGAGAACAAGCAGGAAAACATGGCAAATGTGTGCTCTGCTACCTCAGGAAGTGTAGAGACAGAGACCTTTCCTGAAATAAAGGAACCCCCTTCTAATAAATAAACCAGCAGTGGACTGAAATAAGCCAAGAGAAGATGACTTTTACAGCCATAAGTACGTGTTCTACTTTTTCTGAACATAGAATAATCTTCATGTGAAAGGGGTGATACAAATACTGTAAATTCTATTTCCTGTTCTCCACCCTTCCAAAAGAAATGACTTGTTCTTAAGTAAAGGTGCTTGTACGTATCCGTGTCTGCTAAGCAAAACGCATAATCATTAGAACTAGTCTAATTTCAGTAAAAAGAATATTCTGCCAGTCACAAATTTATTCGTTATGATTTACAGCTCCACGGTTTTATCTTCAAGTGAAATATTTAATTTCTTCTTATACTGAAGCATCAAAACCACATAATTAATATGTAGTCAGGCTAATACTTAAACGCTATAAATCAGAAGCATTATATAAACAAAAGTGTCGTCTTGAACAAGATTGGGAATGCACAAAACTACTTATTTCCCACTTTTATAATGATGCAGTGACTCAGAGCAGATAGAAAATGATTAGTTTTCCTTCCAAAGTAGGAAATATTGCTTCCATCTGTAAAGTATAATATTGTGATGTCATAAAGTTTTCCTAAACACTGAATTTGCCCTTATTCCCTCTCAATCATTTTAAAAGAACTGCTCTCTCTTATAGAGCTTGGATTTAAATCACAATAACACACCAAGAAGATGAATGACAGTGCTATTGGATATGGCTAAAATTGGATCCTTCAGCACAGGTGAATGATGAGACAGCGCTTCTCTTCTTGATATATTTTCTTCTTCTATTAGTTTCCTTCCATAGCTGGGATTTCAGTTTGAATTTTAATGTATGCGGTTGCTGCTAATCTTAGTGTCTTATTTTTTTCCAGCACCCTCTTATTGTATAGACAATTCATTCTCCAAAGCAGTAATACACTGAGGCTTGTGACTGCCCAAGAGATAAAGCAATTCAGAATAAAGTTAGGGCTGGCTCTGAAGTATGGCAAACACAACAGGTCAATATCTTCAGAAACAATGCCTTGCCAGACAAAAAAATGCACACATTCAGATCAACTGGCGTTCATTTACTCAGATGGCTTCCATTTCAGACAATACTGTCTCTATTAAGTCACCAGGGAAACATGATGGGTATATACAAATTCATAGTTTCAGATTTTATTGAAAGGGCAAATTGCAGAGTATTTCCTGGTTTACAGAATCTGCCACAGATGCACACAATCCAAATTGCAATCAATGTGAGTACTTAAGTGTAAGCGCTCAGATAATACCCCCAAAGCTAGTTGTGCTGTGAAACCTTTCAGAAAAAGAAATTGGTTAACTATTTTTCTAGGAAGCAATTTTTCTGATGTGATTTCCACAGTGTTCTTGTGTCATATTTCTATCTAAAAGCCAGATGAGTTTACATAACTTCTGTTCCTGCCTAATTCTGGAAAAGTGAAGATGTAAAGTTTCTTAGAAAAAGATTAATTATATACTTGCATGATCTAAGGTCAAGTGTAAAAGATGGGGTAAGGGTTTGAGAGGATTTTTCATCAAAATGAAGCCACTCAGCCTTTGTGAACTGATGTGTAAAACACACAGTACATGAGCCAAATGCTATTCCCCAACTCCTAACATGAGTATAAGACAGCAAGGTTCCAGGAAAAAGCGGGGGATCTGAAGGGCAACAGGCAGCTTTGTTCTCCATGAAATAATAGTTTCAACTATTTGGGCGTGTGAAGAGTCAGCCTGGTGGAATTTCTTAAATACTCACTTTCTCATTGAGAAGTATAAGTCCAAGCAAGGGTCTTGACACAGACCATTGGTTTCTGCAGTCTTCAAAAATGACGGTGTTCATTAGAATTGACATCATCTGAAAGAAAACCCAGACAGTTTACATGAACATGGATACTGTTGTTATACTGTACGATCATGAAGAAAAAAGTAACGAAACCTTTATTAGCCATGTTGAAATCACTGAGATTTCATATATGAGCATGGCATTATAAAAGTCATTCTTCCAAACAAGAATTTCCATAACCAAAACTACCAGGTGAAGAAAGTTAAAGAAAATAAATGTCAAAGCTTGACTCTAAAGAAAAAATTGAAGTTAAAACAAATATGAGTTGAGATTTAGAGCTGTGTTAATTTAAGCTACAGGCTTTGACTTTACTACAGGGATTTGCCCTGTTGTCAGACTACTTCTAGGAGAGCAATACATGTACAACCAGTAATCGGTATTAGTTTCAGATTAATCCCCAGCTGCTCCTCAAGATTCTGGTTTTCTCACATCCACCTTTCTTTGCGTTTGACGCTGCAGGCATTTGAAGGGAACACTCCCTGTTTCGATGAAGGCAATCGTGATTACAGCAAGAAGGCTATAAATCTCTATTATTTCCATTGCAGTTACAAAGCCAGCCTCTGATTTTAGACATTTTACTTTACTTCTGTGACTTACTTTACAGACCTCTACAGCAAGGATAAAGCCACTTCGTCAACTTTATAAAGCACCGAGATCTATCAACTCATACAATTAAGTTCTATTGGCACCCAAACAGAAGATACATAATTCACTTTGCTCGTTGGCTGGCACATAACCAGAGCCCTCAGCTAATGCCACATTGAGTATTCTCCCTCTGAGGCCTCTTCTGGTCTTGCTGTGCTTCTGTACCTCTAGTGTGTGTAGCCAGGAAGGGCAGGACTTATTTTAGGGATTGGCACGATTTTTGTAAAAAGAAATTACAAAATAACTGTAGAATCCATTTAAAGATAAAATGCTCTAAGATATCTTTGAGATATGTTAGTTCAAGATGCCAAAGGCCACAACACATATAAACCTAAAAACATTACTCAGAGATTAAACAGAGTGAAAATTTGTAAAATGTCACCAGTAAATAGTTTGACTCACATTTGTAAAATATCTACACCCTAAAACCAAACAAAGAGGAAGTAGAAAATCATTAAATCCTTTCTTCTAGGCCAATGAGCAGCTACGAGCAGGGTCTCCAGAGAGCTGCCACACTACAAACTAGCCTGTAATAACTGACCACGGCAAAGTCAAACAGCATGTTTCACTAAATGAAAAAGATGAATCCTAGCACTACAAATCGCCTGGAACAGAGATATCCACAAATCATTTGATCTTTCACGTTAGGAACATATGGGCTGGCGTGGGAAAGGCCAATTCTTCACTCGACTTCACGGTTTATGTATCAGGCAAAACTATTCCCCATTGCTCATAGGACAAGACCAGTTCTACGCTCCTTTGGAACCAATGCAAAGGATTCAAAACCTCTGCACAAGCACTAACAGGGGCTTGTTTACCAAACACAAAGAACAATCACAACTTCTTGTAATTCACTCATGGCCAGGTTTCCATCTCCATAGCTTGTAACAAAGCCAGCTGATAGGATAGAAGCTTTAAGTAATTAAACAAACTCACTCATACTGTGATTTAATCAGAGCACCATGACTGGCATGCCCATATTTCTTAGAAAAAGTGTTACGCATGTAGAGAGACTTTCAACGTGATGTTTCATCTAAAATGGGCACATTCAGAGGCAAGTTCACAACAGACTCATGGAGAAAGTGCCACCTCTTCAAACTCCAGCTTTACTGACAACTCATAAGATGTTGTCTTTAAGGTCTCTAGCCCAGCACTGCTACTGCATTGCAAGTGAACTGCAAAGTATTTATTTTATGAGAGTTTTTCTCCTAAATACTGAGGAAGACCTGTCTATAATGTCCAAAATTCACCTTGGAAACACATACTTGTCTCTGTGCATAGGTAGTACAGATAGTACTGAAATGAACAAGGAATATGGTGAATGCTACAACCTATAAACCAAAGCCAACAAGGTGATCTAACAATAACTATTAACTGTGTGTTCTGATATTAGCCAACCAGGACAGGAAACAACAAAAGCTTCCCTGCCACTGCTGAGCTTTTCCTCTGACAAGGTCCTGCTGTCAAACTCTCTTAATTCCAGCCCTGACCTGAAGGATTAATGAAAGAGAACCCTTTTAGAAACCATTAGCTGTGCAGGGGACAACGCTGTATTCAAGAGTTAGCTAGGTCTTGTACCTGCACACATGTACATTTGGTTTCTTCATGGGTCCACCCATTCCCTTCAGTTAAGCCAGACAGAGCACTGCCAGTCCCAGTCGCCTCTCTTCACAGGAGCTGCTGAGACTGCTGGTGCTACTGCGCTAACGTGAACACGGCTGGAGCATCTGCCCCTGAGCTCTCTGCAACAGTGATTAATGCCTCCAATGAAGTTATAGAAGTTTATTACTTACAGAGGTAGACAATTTGGAATCCTGTTGTGTTGCCTTTGCAGATGTCTTATACATCCCACTTCTCGCAAAGATTAAAAAAAAAAAACCCCAAAACCATGGAAAAATCAAGGTGCACAGCTCAGCATTAAAGCTGCACCTATACAACTGGGCAAACCTAGCATCTCAAGACCTCTGCTGGAGGTTGTCAGGACTGCATTACAACACAGGAAGAAGACAATCGGCAATTACTGAGCTCAATTCCACCGAGATGAAGGGCACCAAAATCTGTTAACAGCCTTAAACTTCCTTTTCCGTGTTTCTTTCTCATGACAACTCTTGCTGTTTCACTCTGCAGCTCTGGTCTCCTGTGCTCCTTCCGCGTGAACCTACAGCAAGCTTTTTGCACTCCAGATCCTTCTCTGTTTTACAGCGCTGCTGACACACCTCAGGAGAGATGGCACCTGCACATGAGCACTGGAAGACCAGCCCTGCCAGGAAGAACCCCTGTCCCCAGAAGGCTGCCTGCGTGGATCCATTCACACAGCTCTAGAGCTTCTCCGCACAAGGCTCATGCTACTTCATAACGAAGCTCTGCCTAAGCAAACAGCACGTTGACTGGTGATGTACCAGACTCTTTTGTGGGGTGGGCAGAGGTATCAGGCTTTAATTTAATTTCACTACTTTTTTTCTCTCCTGCCTCTCTACTATTTTCACGTAATATAGAACAGCTTCTTCCTTCACTGACAAGTGATATCAGCAGCCTCCTCCTCCACAGCTCATGTGATGAGTGATTTGACTCTGCTGTAACGCAGGAATGAGTTTCTAGATACTTGACATACAGCTCCATAGATATGCCCATTTTTGTTGCTCCCCTGAGTAGTTTGGGCCATAAATGAACTGAAACTCCTTGAGCTTCTGAAGGAGGCTCTGAATTAACATGCCACCTTCTTTGCGTTTCACTTGCTGACACACATTTATGTATATTTGTATTTATGATGACAACATGTACAGAGATGATAACTGCCACTTTCTGAAGATGGGATCTTGCTCTGTAACATCTATAAATGAGAAGAGTAATGCAGTTACGTGGCCAGTGCCATTGTCCCACAGTGACCCTGCTCACTCCCAGGACATCAGCTGGACCCAGATACATGAGCCAAGCTTTCAAGCAGGCAACAGCAGCAGCACTGTCTACATTTTTCTTTCACTTTTTTTTTTGAGAACTGCAGAGCATTTCCCAGATTAGTTGACTCCAAAACGTGCCACTGAGATACATCAGCACTACCATTATGTTTTATAGAGGGGCTGACTGAGGAACAACGCCTGTGTGCAAAGCCACAGGGATATAGACTGAGCCTTGGGGCACCCCCTCAACTTCTTCAGCTGCTTCCAGCCACCACCCAACCTTGGTCATGTAGCTAGATACCTGCAATCTCACTGACAGGGCAGCAGAAGCAGCTGATGGGCTTCAGGTGGTCTTGCATGTATTCAGCATGAAGGTACCAGAGGGAAACCCATGCTATGGAACACTCTCCTTGCTCCAGATGACCTTCAACAGATGTCTCATGATCTGAGATCACAAAGCAACTCAACAGCAAAACAGCATAGAGCACAGAAGCAGACCTGATCAAACATACGGACTTCTCTGTGTGGAAAATACCCTCTTAGTGGAAACAAAAACATTTTGCTTCAGTAAAAGGATGCCCCAGATGGTGCCACAGACCCATCACAGCACAGTGGCTCTCCAGCAGGTAGGGAGCTGCTTCTGCTGTGGGGAAGGCTCAGGTCCTCACAACGACACAAGGAGAAAACAAGGTCTTAAA
The DNA here is from genome assembly GCA_025345505.1 of Todiramphus chloris collaris. Lineage (NCBI taxonomy): Eukaryota > Metazoa > Chordata > Aves > Coraciiformes > Alcedinidae > Todiramphus > Todiramphus chloris. The sequence continues at coordinate 10,076,752 of JANVCC010000040.1, forward strand.
ATGGGCTAGGAGACATTAAAAAGGAAAATGGGAGGGAACAAAATCTATTTACTACTCAGTTCAAAATAGAAACTTTGCTTGTTCTGTTATCTTAAACATAGGGCATCATTTTATCTGGTTCAATAATGTTTGTCCTGACACATTTGTACTTTACAGAACAAACTATTGACAGAACAAGCAAGAATAAAGAACTGTTCTTCCAATAAATTAATACTTCATAGCGTCTCTCCCTTCAGAGCCTCTTTCTTTCTTGGGTGGAGGAGGAACATGTTGATCGAGGCAACCCTCATAATGAAAACTTTTTCTCACAGAAGCTGGAAAAGAAGTTACTTTTCCATTAGAAAGGCTTTTTTTTTCTGCTCCATGCTATCAATAGAGAGCACTTGTATCATTGCAGGTCCCATAGCTCATTTCTCTCTCCATATGTTGGGATGAATATTTTATTCTGCTGTATGGAACTAACCACCTTTTAACATAAAGACATTATATTGCCACCAGCGACAGCAGTAGATACTCCTTTACAAAGGATTCAAAATGGTCAAAAACACACACAGCTCTTAACCAAACACTTGGCAAGTAATTACACTCCTTTTTACCATTAGATCTGAAAAAGGTTCAGATTTTTTCATTGTTTAGCATGAAATTTGGCAGTTTTTTATAGCTCTATCTTCAATCTGCTCTTAATTTAGGGGCTGTGATTACTAATTTAAATGTCCTTTAAAGTTCTCAGTTCTTTTGACATCAGTTCTTCCTGTATCAATAAATGGATCATCATTTACTAATAATAGTAGGAAGATTTAAATGCTCCAAGATTATTAAATATCTTAAATTTTAATCTGTTGTTTTAAAATATTTATTTTACTAGAAAGCCTAACTTTCACATTGGTATTTTCCATGTTCAAAGCTAGAATTTCCAGATAAAATTAGAAAAATAAAGCCTTTATTTATTATGAAAGTGAACTAGTCCATTATTCCCAAATTAAAGATACGTAACTGTCAGAAACTGTGTATCAGTTGAAATTTGCCATGTATGAGTTGAAGAATCATGTCTCTTGTCCTCCTGCATTATGGAATTGCACGGGACCAACAAAGAGCTTTGAGCAAGTGGTTCTGGAGCAGCAGAAGCACAGAAGGCTGGTGCTGCGGCTGATGTGGGCAGCCTCGACGTGCAGCACTGAGTAATGGCCCAAGTCATACTACAGCAGCTTTCCTTCTGGACACTCTCTTGACTCTCTCCTGTCCTGTTGCTCATTTCCGTTGTGTATATAGGAAGAGAGGAGGAGTTGTAGATGGAGGGAGGGTGGGAAAGAGAGAAGGGGGCATCAGACAGAAGCCAGGCTCATGCAACCACAGAGCTCTTTTCAACTGCCTTTCTGCTCTGAGCCAGCTACCCTTGGACCAAGCTTCTCCTTCAGCCTGTATGGGCTATATTCCTCCAGATTTCTGGTGACTGAATAAAGCGTTTCACCCTATTTATACACGTACTTACACTATATATATATATATATTTAAATAAACATTAATAATTGTCCTAATTCAACAGCTGAAGCTTAAAACTGTGAGGGACCTAATCTTGTCTCTCTTATTCAGAGTAGTTCAACTGGGTCTGGCCTTTTTGTTTCCTTTTTTGAAAAGTCAAGGTATAAATGACTGAAAAAAAAATGCAATCCTCAGGACAAGGCATCTGGGTGACACACTGCATACCATAAACTAGGATATGCATGCAGCTGACGGACTGAAATATGATGTAAGTGCAGCTATGTTATGTCCTGCTGGAAAAGTCTTTTCTTGCAGTGTTCAGAAGGGCTGGAAAAGGGCTGGCTATGGATGTGAAAAATCAACAGGTCCAGGGAGCTTGGCATTTCCCTGGAGTAGAACTGGCCAAAGGGCTGAGTGTGGAAAATACACTCACAGGAGGTCCAAATCATGGGCCAGCACAAATAATCATAAAGTAAGACTGTACTCATGTCAAACCTGACTTTGTTTCTGGAAGACAAACAGGAGCACATCCTAAAGAGGATACACTCAGGATGATGGCTTACTGCTAACAACAAGCACCTGCAACATGCCCAGTACATTTCCTCCACCAGACTCACTGTGGTTTTCTGGTTTTTCTCTGTTAAAATATACTGTCATATGTTAACAGCACAGTAATGTAGACCAGTAGTGCCAAGCAGACTTTTCAAAGCTAAGGCTTACTTTCATCATTTCCTACTTTTAGCAAGCAGTGAATTGCCTTTCAAACAGTTGATGGGATCACAAAGCAGGTGTCTGTGCCACGCTAGGGAGTAAAGGCAACAGAGCTGGAACGTGGGCAGCAGCTACAGCCGGCACACGAGCTGTTCACAGCCAAAGACGCTGCCCTACACTACCATGTTCTCAAACAGTAATTTTACTGTCTGCCCTTTAATTTGGGGGCGTATTCTTACACGACAGAATGTGTTCTTTTCAAATTCCAGCTGCATCTGAATTTTTTATATGAAGGACTATAATATCTGGGTCCAGTCTCACCTGTCAGAACTGGGCCCATCTGTCCTGAGGGAGACGATGCTCCTGGGTAAGCTGGCATCCATCAGGGAAGGGGAAGAGATACCAGCTGGCTGCTAAAGACTCACCTATAGGAAAGCAGCAAGTCTCATGGGATGGAGCAGTTTTGCCTAGTCTGAGGGTTGGCTATATTAAACACTGGAAGTGGAACAGTTAACTACAGCATCACTGAAAATGCCTGATGAATGAAATACCTCCTCTTTCTGCATGGAGGAGGGGATACGTTTCATTAATTATTACCTTCCAGGGTGTGCTGACTTGCTTCTGTCTGTGATGAATTTCATGTAAACCCTCTGTTGAATGTCACATACTCGTATGCTGCCTGAAGTGCTAGATTTTGTATTTGGGTATCTGGTGTAGCTGACAGATGTTTACAAATGCGTGTATCTGCACAGCTTCTTTCTGCCTATCCATCTGTGCTCCCTGATAGACAGCAAATTATTCCACCTCAGGCTGGAATAATTTAAAGTTGTGACATCAGCCCTTAATCTGCATTTTTTAGCTGGTACCATTCAGAGATTTTCAGTTGCAGATACTAGAGTGTCATTTTAAATTAACCTAAGCTGTTTATTTAAGACTCAGCCATTTCTAAACAAGCGGCCATAACCACACAGTGCTACAGCTGGTTTTAAAGATGACAGAACTGTGATTAACTGGGACTTTTGCAATACACAACCCGCTGTAATTTGTAACACAAACTTCAGGTTGGCTTGGTGTAGGAGAAGGTTGAGTTCCTCAAAAACATTATAAAAAATGAATATGCATTCCCCTCTGCTTTTAGAAGTGCATGATGAAGCAGCTGGGCTGGGGTCTTTGTACACCCAGTTAGTCTTATCTCAGAAGAAGATCCTTAAGCATTTTTTCCAGTCCACATGGTGAGAGTCTCTTCCTTTCTTGCACACCTCTCTAGCCTGAGAGGTGACAGAGGATGAAGTTGGGTGTCTACTACCAGCATCTCTCACCAAACCAGTGTTTACAGATCATTTAATCCTCCTGGGAGGAGAGAACAGCAGTTTCACCTACAACAATGCTTTCCACCAAGAGTCCATCTTCAGGAATGTAAATGGTCCTGACGCTAGGACTTAGTGTGAACCTTTAAGTCTCTCAAACCTGAGCCATCATCCTTGTCCAGATCCTTAGAAATTCACTACTGCCTTCCCTTGCACTAAGTGCTGGGAGTTGATGTGCAAAAGCACCTGGAGATTTCCAATGTTGCACCAGATTTCAGCATAGGAATTGGGATCTTTGCCTATTGATCACTAGTTTCCTGAAAACTCTACTACAGGAAGACCTTCCAAAATGCCAGTCAAGTGGGGAGGGAGGACAAGGTTGGAAAATGCTATTACTGGAAAAATAAAATAATTTATTCTAAAACCAATTTGAGGCTAATCTCAAACTTAATCTACAGAAACGTTCCAGAAATGTAAAAAAATCTGCATTCAGATGGAAAGGCTGAGCGTGAGGTCAGCTCTAAATCCTTCATCCAAGGAAGTTCAAGGTGTATCACACCGAGCATGCATTAGACCCAGGCTGATACTGAGCGGAGATGTGTTGAGTGCAACCCTTGGGGATGCAAACTCCACATGGCAAGGAGCAGTCCTTAAGATAGATTTAAGCTTGCACTCTCCTTCAAGTCCAGCCTAGCACCTCTCACATAATCCACCTGGCCTTGCAGCAACACTAAGAGGTTTGTAGATCTTTTACAGGAGTCCTGATGTGGCTCACACCAGGCAGCCTGAGCGTGGGCTCCAACAGCGTGGATGTCGGCCAGCAGCAGACCCAGAGGCATCCCCCACACGGCAACAGTAACCAGTAGTACAGAGACAATCAGAACCAGGGTAATCATCTTACCCATATTTACCTTAGTTTAGCACTGATTTGGAGATGATAATCAGGGAGAGGGAGGCAGGCTGGGCTTTTAAACCACACCTTGAAGGAAATCGGAGTATGAGAAACCCAGAAGCTTGGCTCTAACCACTGTCCAAGGACTGTCCTTAAAGCACAGTGACCTACTTCACACTACTGGAGCAGAGCGGTGTACTACCGTACAACTTAAAAAGTCTAATCCAAGTATTAATTACCAACTGCCTAATGGATTTCAAGCCTCTTCTGTTTCCACACTGTTCATAAATTGATTCTAATTTCTTCTGTGGAACAATTAAAAGTACTTTTGTTATCCTGATGAACTGAACTGTAACCAAAGCTATTGCAAATAAACATAAAAGACAGATGATAAAGATGGTAATAAGCATATTGCTACTGTGTCCTGAAGAGTCACCAACACTTCTTAGTGAATATCATCTTTCACAACAACAACAACAAAGGATAAGAGCACAAGGCTATTTCATGCAGTCATCAAAACAAAAAGCACTGAATATTATATTTCATACTAAATACATTACCCTGGCAGTTTGACACTCAACATTTCAATAGATATTGCGTCTCTCTAACATTCTGCCTGAAATTCTGCAGATGGACTTTTAAGTATCGATGGCAGATTACTTTACTTGTCACGCTAAAAAGATTTTAAAGAATGGTTGCACACACTTCATTTTTAATTTTTTTTTTATTATTATTATTTCTTTTCTTTTTAAAGGGAAACAAATCACGAATTCAGAAACACGGTTATACTGAAAGGTCAAATCCCATGTTGTCTAGTAGTCCTTTGTGTGTAGTGCAGCTTCAATAGCAAACTGTCTTGTCTCTGATGTGCCCAGCAGAGCACTGGGAGGATTTGCTCAAATTAAGCTAACCAAAACTATGCTAAGCTCAACTGAGATAAACTAGCAGTGTTCCCAAATCTCATCAATCTGTTGCAATATTGGGATTTTTTTTTTTTTAATGTATGTTGTTTTTAAACTGTGCAGGTTCCTGGAGAGATGTAAATACAAAAGAATCTCAATTTTCAGTGAAAAAACCAAAAACCTAAAAGCAAACACCAGGGAGAAAACTCCCAACAACTAAGTTTCTAGGTCTCATGATTTCAGGAGACCTCATTAGCACACAATTATGTCTCAGGATCACAAATAAACAAAACCGACAGCAATTTATTAGCCTAGGAAAAATGTAGGTTGTGAGGTTCAGTTCCAGAGTCTCAAACCACAGAAATATGCCAAGATTAAGGGGGACACCTATTTAGTGTACGCTAGTCATTAGAAAGTTTTCAGCAACAAACCAGCCCCTTTCACCCGACACGGACCTTCCGTTTGTGCAAGATGAGTGCTGGCTGGGTCAGAATGCTGCAGAAATGGCCTCAAACACTGCATCTCTGCATTTCATCCACTATACGCTCTGGTGGGCCACTGCCACCATATCCAGCAGCAATTAAGCATCCCGGTAAGCTGCTGCTATTCTAGAATTTGAAATTTGATTTTTTTTTTAGTTTTTCTTTTTTTAATGGGGGAAGAGGAGGGTGTTTGTTCACTGTGGGTGAGTTTCATTACTCACATGGCAAATCTGCCAGTAGCAGATCATGGAATGGATTGTTACCTTTCCCTATCCATTTTGTAAAGATATTACTTTCTTTACAGACTGCAAGCATCATTTCTAACTGGATTTTGAATTATAATGTGAACTTTACAAAATTATTGGTGCTATTCATATTGCTAGTTAGATTCTATGGACGGCAATATTTTTTGCCCTTCCCCAAACCAGCACCTCTTAGTGCTTTATACCAAACAACCACGGCCAGCAGAAATCAAACATTTCCAAGTAATGTAAAGTATTACATTGCACCGAGTAAACAAAGAATAAAACACTTTTATACTTCTACTTAAACTTATTTGCTTTTTGAAAATATTTATGCAGCACAGAAGACACGAGGTTATTGAGAAATATAGCCAGTTCCTCTTCTTTAATTGAAACATTTATGCTTTTTGTTCTGCTAGCAAAAAGCAATGAACAGTAATAATGCAAGATAAATATACAAGAAACTTATAGATATGATTGTAAAACAACATCATCCTAATGTTTTCATTTAATTACCCTGAAATGTATTCTATTTAATATTCATTACTCAAAAGCCAATTTAAAAGAGAAAGAGGTGAAGGGACTTATTCAGAAAGACGGACTGTCATTCACTGCAATAGTTATCTAATATACGGAAGTTAATAAAGCAGATTAATCTACAAGTCCCTTTAAGCCATCACTGAGTTTAGAACAACTGCCTCTTTGACCTCTAACCCTCCCGCTGTGCACCAGTAGCAGGTGCCAGCTGCACTAAAATTATGGCCGACGCATTTTAAGGCAAAGTCTTTTCTTACTTTGCTTCTGACCAGCAGCTGACCCTGTAGGAACGATTGTTTCATGTGCTGGCCTAAAGGCTACATAAACCAGTAACGGATAAACAAAAGCATACATACACCAGCTGCCTAGCCTGAGGGGGCACATCCAACACTGACACCTCTAGCAGTTTGCGCTCCAAGACCAAGCGCCGCTTTTTGTTTCCATCCATGAATTCTCTACAATACTTGTTACTTCGCGGAACTAAACTTCTCTCCATCCCCAAAAGTGTTTGTGGAAACTATAGTGCAGCTTGGATGATTAGGAGGAGAATCCCAATTTGATTTAGCACCATTATTAAGAGCGTGAAATCTTCAGATACATCACTAATGATGATGTATTTTAACATTAAAAGTCTTAAAATTAAATTACTCGATTCACATGACAACGAATCACAACAAGGCTTTCAACAAAGCAGAATTAGAAAAGACACTAAGCTCATTATTTTTTTTTTTATTTCTTAATTGACAGCACTCACTAGTGATAGCTATACATTAAGCAATATACTTGGGACTGAGGCTGCTGCCGCCTTTATACACGTGCAGTAAGAAGTACGTATAAAAGAGAAGTAACTATATTTTTCATTAAGATAAGATGGCTTTGACACGGTTACTTCGCTGATACAAATTACACAACCACAAAAACAATCAGAGTAATGATTAAATGCAGTTATGTACATGGGAGACTACTAGTGCAAATGTTAACATATTTAAATGGGTTCCCTTCATTAAAAAAAATTATATATGATATTAAACCATCAATCAAATCGAAACACTGGAGTCTAAACGTATTGTCACTGGTTAAAATAAATGACTTTGAGACTGAATTTTGGCTCACTCAATATGGTGCCTTTTCCGTTGCTTAGCCACCCAAGTCTCTGCTGGCTTGGGCTACAGCTGGTATATCTCCATCCCTTTCAATTAATAAAGAAAGTTATGATAGCATTGGATAACATTTTTAAATTGTGCTAAGAGGCTGAAAACAGATGTCCCAATAAAAACCCCTCTCACTGCTGTATCAAACCTTTCAAGGCTCAAGCCAGCAAAAGCTGAGCACTCTGGTGCCGATTCAAGCCGAGTCTTTACGCACATGTCATTTTAAGCACAGGCACAACTGCACCTGTGGGCTCGCTCTGCTCTTAGAATGAATCCTACGCTGATGTATGTATGAGGTGCTCAGGTACTCAACATCCTGCACAACTGCCCTCGGCCAGTGTGGTTTCTTTTTGTGGTGTGCTTATATGCAAGTGCTTCTGCCCGGGCCATGCAGCATGCATTATAAACACATCTCCTCCTCGGGTTTTGATTTCTATTACCGTGCATCACTCCACACTAGCTCTATACGGCACTGAGGTTCATCTGAAAAACAAACCCATCCTGCTTTTACTGCGTAAACGGGGAAAAAGGGAAGTAGCAATTTATAACGAGTTTTTATTTCAACAATGACACTTGATTTCTCATTGCAGCTGGCATCTTTCTGCTTTACACTTGCTATGCAGTGCTGCTGTGCTGCGCCATTTAGCACATCTTTGTCACTGGATGAAGCTGTAAGTCACCAGTGCTCAGCTTCAGTGAGCAGCCTGGTGAGGTTTTACCCCTCACCATTCACAGCCACACATCCTCCTATTACCTCACCATTGCCCAACCCATCCTTGCTTCCTTTCTCAGCACCACCACACTCACACCCTCAAAGTTCTTTGTTCGCATACCTTCCCATCTACCTACTGTCACACTCCTTTCTGAAGATCCCTCTCCAGCCACATACTCCACTACATTCCCCTAAGGCTATGAACGCCAGCTCTTCCCACGTCCCTGCTGATTTTCCCCTACTCCAGCAACTCTGCATCCCTTACCCTGAGAAACACTGAACTCTCAGGAGGGCTCAGCAGGGGCACAGCCTCATTCTACAGCCACCCAGCCCTAAAACAACCATCCACCAGAACTGTTCTCTGTTGTGGGCCCACCTGGGCTGCAAAGTGGCACGTACCTGCCAGCAGTCAGCCAGGAGACACTGGCCTTCTGGTCCCTGGCATGCCATGCCATGGAGTCACGCAGTGCCGCTCCACTGCTGGGCAGGCCAGAGAGCACCCACCACTGCCCTGACACCAGTGAGTTGGAGACTACACTGGCTGCACGCTGTGCCTTGGCGCAGGTACCATGATCATCTAATTCAAACACCGGCACAACATTCAAACCCATCAAAAACCCCTCCTTCTTCATATCCACATTATCCTCCCGAAAATGATGCGCAGAACATCACCAGCATGTAACACCCTGCCTCGCTTGTTTCCCCCGGACCCAACACATGTCTCCAGGAAAGGTCCAGGAACACCAAAATGTCATGGAAATCTGGTTTCTAGAGAGCCAGCCAGCCAGCCAACCATTTATTCCCTTCCAGCACAGAATTATTTCAATGATGGCCACACAAACAGAGTTATTTACCTATTATGCATGATTCTTAGGAACATTTCTCAGAACTATGGGTGAAAGATGATAGAAAACTGATTGATTTTTGGGAAGAAGTAAAGCAAAGAGTACTTTACCACACCAAAATTGAACTAACTGCCTACTATGTACAATTCAGCAAGATAAGCATTAACACGAAGATAAAGGTAGCATCTTAAAACTACAAATTACATTTTTATTTATAAAGTGGAACAAACTCTGGCTTTGCCTGTCAATCCCAGAGTAACAGCATAGAATAGTAGGAGCCTTTAGAAATTAAAGTGCCTATAACACAACATAATGTAACAGCAATAGCTGAATGTAATAAACTTAATATGCCTTTCTATCCGTATCTCTCAAACTACTTTACACATGCTAATTCAGTTTAGTTGTAAGACACCACCACGAAGCTGTTGTTTGCAGATTAAGCTCAGACTAAGTAGCTTGCCCAGGGGAACAAAACCTGTGGTGCAGGAAATAGGAGGGCCAAAGCGAACAGCCACTGCCAGAGTTTAAAAGGATGCCATGACTTGCTCCTAAACGTTAAGAAATGTTTCACTTCTGTATTTCCATTGCTCCTGCTTTTGCAGAGTCGCATCAACCTATTGAAAAAGCCGAGCTGCCACGGGATATGTGTAAACAAACAACGTAACAATTAACGGGTTTTAATCCCTGCCCTGCTCCTGCAGGGGTTCAGGAAGCTGCGGGCAGCGGTCACGGTGCCGGGCAGCACTCGGGCCTGAATCGCCCGGTTACCAGCGCACAGCGCTCGGCAGCCAGCACAGGAGCGAACAGCAGCGACACAGCGGCCCGCCGGTTCCGAGCTGTTCACAGCGCCCTGCGCACAGCAGCCGCGCACGCTCTCCGGGCGGCACCAGGCGGCCCTGCAGGAGAGGAGAGACCCGGCCCGGCCGCGCTGCCGCCGGCAGGGGGCGTGGGCCCCGCCCCGCCCGCCCGCCCCTACCGCGCTCCGACGGAGCCTTCTCCTCGGCACCGGCACCGGCACCCCCGGCCGGCAGAGGAGCCCAGGGGTCTCCGTGTCCTGGGCGGGCGGGGGAAAGGGCCCGTCCGGCCGTCGCGTAGCTTCGCAGCGACCGGCTCGAGCCGAGGCTGCTGGAAATGTTAATGACCCAGCCACTTCCAGAAATCCAACTTGGAAGAAATGTCCTAACTAGTAAATAATTGCAGTTATCATTGCATCAGTTTAGTTTAAAGAGCTGACAAACCTCTCTAAACTCAAAGCACAATTAGTCATTAGGGTCTAGTTTTTCAGCACTGTTAAGCAATTTGTAACCCATTCCTTTTAATAGGGTTATGCATTACTTAACTGACACAGATGTCTTGAAAACTGAAACCGCTGGTTGTGAAGCAGCAACCTTGTTCATTAGCTTCCATGATAGTCAAATCATCTATAAACCCCGTGTTTAATGGCCAGCCGATGAATAATCAATGTCTCACTTTTCATCTGAGTGTGAAAGTGAGAATAATCTAATACACCGTCCCCCTGGTAAAATGCGAGGCCTTGGGTTCCGTTTCTATTCAGGGCTGATTTATAACCCAATGGAAACCTGATGTAAACATATGATCAATGAGTCCCATCATTGCTGATAATAACCCCCAACCGGTCCACTCCCTCATCTCAAAAGCCATCCCTTTAGGCTATTAGTTTCGGCCAGCTAATCCTCTCTACTATTTCTGCCTGCTGCTTTTACCTTGGCCATCCGTTCAGTCCAGCAGACTCAGAAGTAATTTTATACGCAGCAGAGAGCGGGTGGAATTGATTTTTCACTCAATGCTCAGTTCCCATCTGAATAATTATCAATTTTACTGCCTCATAAAGGGAAGAGTCAAAATTTCAAATCAATTCAAAAGAGCTTCTGAGACTACAGAAACTGTGCATGAGAATAAAGGTCAAAGTTGTCAGTGACCTCGGGAGATGATGTCAGGTATTAGTACACTGAGTAGTTGACATCAGAGGCACTCAATACGATATGACTAGTGCTAATGCAAATCATATTTATGCTGACTACTGGAGACCAGCCATTAATATTTAAAAGAGTATGTGAAAGCCTGCATTCAAAATAAATATAACATATTCCGCAGAATCTGAAGTTAATAAAGACAGATCACCTCCTAGTCATATGCTGCGAAGTGAGAGATTACTGCATATTCACAAATGAAGTATTACATCAAGATTGCCACAAAGTCCAGAGCCCAGGCTGCTGTTCTGTCCTTTACGTTCCAATCCCCGCACGCACGGTACGATACTGAGTAAATGCACACCCCCTGGTCCCCTGACTTCATTGCTGGTTTTGGTGAAACCCCTTTCAGAGAAGTAAAACATAAGAATCTGTAATATGACAAGGGAGTCATCACATTCTGATAATGCTGTCAATAATAAGCATCATTAATATCGTCACAATACATTATACACTACGAGGAACACATCAGCTACCATTTAATTACTTTTCACCTCCAGTTAGAACAGTATACAAATGACGACGGGATCTGTGGTGACTCTGGGCCAGGCTTTTTTGCAAACAACAGCGCACCTATTAGGGAAACACAGAGATGACCACACCAATCATCTGCATTTTGTTAATAACTTCCTTTTTCCTTAAAAGCCTCCAGACCGGCAAAACACATCTCCTGAAATGGCATCTTTGCAACTGCATTAGGAGTCCAGAGATTCTTGTAAATACACATTTTCAAACAGCTTAATGAGATTTTAGGGGAGTGTAACACAGAACAAACGTGGAGATACGTAGCTATGAACATCCTGGCCTCCCTGTAATGTATCTGGACTGTGATAAACCTGATGGAGCTGGGAAGGGGAAATCTCTCCTAAGCAGTACAGCGGCCACTTCCTTTTCAGAAGCATGATATTTAATTTCTATTGTATTTACCTTTAACAGAAAAAAATCCCACTGGGTCACCTACTGCAAAATAAAATAATCAAACTCGATAGCATACAGCCATTCAATTTACACATTTCATTACCAAAATGTGTGTTTCATTGCCAGAATTTGTTCTTCCTCTTCTTAAAATACTTTAGAGAGCTTTCCTTCCTATTTGTCTATAGAAATGTATTGATGGTATCACATCTCTTTTGATGAATGATGAAATGAAACCCCAAGTTTTAAGATACTGTACAGCCAAGTGTAGTATCTACATTTTCAGTAAGACAAAAAAATATCTTCAGTCCTTGGTTGTCATGATAACACGTCTGAAGCTACTCAAGGCTGAATACCAGCACCGAGAGGTTTGCTCTGTTACAAAATAGCCAATGCTACCCTGGTGTACAGTACCACAAAAAAAAAAAAAAAAAAAAATCAAGAAAATTCAGAAATGCAGTAATACCCCTCAGAAAAGTCTACTAATTCACCTGCTGTAGAACTTCTGGGTTCTGCTGCATGAAATGAAGCAATCTCTGTCCATCTTGTGAGATCTCTCTACATCTGAGAGCTTTCTTGCCTTCTTTAGCAAGGTGCTTGAAGAGGTAAGTGACAATGTAGTCCAAGCTTGTGCAACAGCTGGAGGAAACAACTGTATCTGTGTAAAAAAATGAATCAGTTTTGAAATTGTTCCCATAAAATAATAATTAATAATGACATACTCAACTTTAATAATCTCTTTGACATTAGACTAATTGATACACTGACAAGTTGATTTTTGATAAGGAGTTGACTAGCTTTGAACACTGCTTTTATTAACTTAAACCCAAAGGTTTAATACTGCTGGAAGTGGATAGCTCCACGGACTAAGGATCCTATGAACTCCAGTGAACTTCATTCACAACTGTATGAATGCAGCTGCCCCTCTGTGTATTGAGAAGGGCAGAATGAGGGCTGACATTTTACTGGTATTCAGTTTTACATTCAGAAGGTTCCAGATTCCTGGAAACTAAAGTTCTGGTTTAATCTGCTTACTGAAAAGGGATGGTTAAAGTCTAAGCAGAGCTGCTGTCCAGGTTTTTGCAAGAAGCATTTCACGATATTTCTCTGCCCCAACAGCTTACAGTCAATGTCAGGTGGTAAACAATGAACAAGGGACATTAAAGGTAGTAAAAGGGTGATCACAGGACATCCAGTTAGTCATTTTGCTTAACTACTTATAATTCAAGTTGGTTCAAGTACATTACCTATGGCTGGCACACCACAACAGCAATCACTACCAAATACTTCATACATGTCCCCAAAACATAAAGTCAAAGGAGGATCCTGTTGAAAAGCAGAAGCAAAAGCTGCTTCCTATCTGTACTTACTGTTTCTATCAGTAAGGGAGATGAAAAGCTTAAACCTATTTGCAGGGTAAGTATGCCTGTCTGATTTATGTAAGTGATTTTGTTGCTGGGTGTTGCCTGCTGTGCTGCTGCTGTGAAAGAGGATTCTGCTCCCTCCACGCATCAGCACGACGGTAACGGCATACCGGCCCTCGCTTCTCCTGCGTGCTCCTCTCACCTTCCTCTTGGACACAGTGGTGAACCCTTGCCCCTGCCCAGCTGCATCTCTGGCCTGACACCTGACATACTCCTTGGCCCCGAGACCTGTGGCTGCAGCTTTGGTACTTAGAATGGTGCTGCCCCCCAGCTCTGGTTCTGTCCCCCTGGCCAGAGCCACACGCTTCAACAACAGCCAGCTCCTCCAGTATCAACCCAGCTGAAGCTCCTGATACATATGCAGTGGTTTAACCCGCTGGGTGCAAGTTTCAGCCCTGACTGATACTCTCTGCAATTTCACACACCAGATCCAAATGCATGGAGCATTTAGGACTTCATCCTGTTGCCACTGACTTCAAGTAGAACTTGTCTAGGCCTTTTATAGTTCACAGTATTTATTTTAGATGGGCCACTGGAGTAAGGGATGTGTGGGGGTTGCAAAAGGAATTAAACTGTTAAAATGCTCATTCTGAGGGAAAAGGGATTAGAAGGATCCAATTAAATGTACCTTGAATTCTTTAAACTAGGCTAATTTGGAGGCCTGCCAAACTTGCAGTGTTCATTTAAACACATCCCTCTAGACACTGAAGTATTTTGATCTGTGTGTGTTTAACTCCTTAAGATCTGTACTGACACTGTTAACCCTTTGCTATCTAAAAACTAACTGTATTTTCTAATAGTCTTTTGAAGTAAACACTGAAGAAATATTCACAGGCAAAGAAGATACAAGTGGTCTCCCAAGACTTGATCTTCCAAAGCAACAAGTTGACTTTACAGCAGGAGTTGAGAGCAATCTAATAGCTCACAGAAATGAGATGGAGCATCTCAACTGTCTCCACTGGACCAGTGAGCTTCCCAGGACTGAATTCAACAGGGCAGGACATTAAGCCACACTGTTGGAACAAAGCTGAGTTCAAAGTTATGAATCTTGCCAAAGTAAAGACTGTAGAATCTGGCACTCATCGTGTTCTCGACCAAAAGAGTCCTGCATATAAACTAGAAATGCAATTCATGATGGAATTGAATCACCATCAATAACAAGTGAGAGATTTGAAAATACATATTTCATAGGAGGGCTCTGTTGTATTTCTAAACCAGTGCTTAACTCTATTTCTTTTTAAATTGAATAATACAAAGTAAATCACTATCATCAGTTTACAAAACAGCAGTAGTTCTAAACATGCTGATACTGTACAAGTAGATATTTTACATTCGACAGTAAGTGATTTTAGCAGGACAGCAGACAGGTCTATGCTATCATTTGCTCATGAGAATCTGATATGAGTGTTAAGAGCTACTTAAATTTGCCCATAACTATATATCAAATATGCTTCCCTATGCTCATTTTTCCTTTTGATTGCAAGGATATAACAGACAGGGAGCGTCAAGTAAACTCCCTTGAATGACTCTTCTGGGCATGTGGAACCCTGTGCTGGAGCAGAATAGTGTTCTCACTAAATCTTAGTGAGACAAGCCAGCCAACCAAATAAATACAGCAAACGAGCAGCAAGGAGCTACCAATTCTGAGCTACAGACAGAAGAAAGGGTGGAGAAGGCTGATGAAAGACAGAAAAGAAATGGAGAGAAAAGCTTGGGATAATAATGAAAAATGCAGCCAAACTGTGTTTCTCACTTCTGGTCAACCCAGCTCTTCTTGCCCGTGCATGAATCGTTTGGATCATGCAGAGAGCAGGCCGTGGTTAGAGAAAACACCCCAGACAGCTCAGTGTGTGTCAGTGCAGATGCAGCGACAGGTCAATAGTTTTGTCAAACAAAACTGAGCTCTCTGGACTCACTTGATGGTGAGGTAGGTGCTGGTGGTGGGCAGGGGATAAGGCACCAGTCACCATTCAGCTAGGTCTTTTGGCTCCTTCTTTGCAACTACACATTCATTTTGTGTTTTGGGAGCAACTTTACATGCAATTTTTTATTATCTGTGTGTTTTTGCCTTATGCAGGCAATTCCAATCAGTCATTAGCTCAAGTAACTGGAAGTTGAGCGTGTATGTTAGAATGGGTTATATTATTTTTAAAAAGCCAACAAAATCCCCAAACAACTTGAGGATGCCTTTTGGTCTCAATAATATGACAACAACAAGCTGAAGGGGAATTTATTTTTCAACAGTTTAATGACATTGCTGAATCTCTGCATATTAAAGGATTTTGTTTTGTTTTTCACATAAAGGCAAAGAGCAGGAGTTAAGTGGTATTTTCCTTGTCCATCAATTGCTTACAGTTCAATACTGGCATTATTTGCCTTTGAGACTAAACCTGAAAAGTAAATGGATTTAGCAATTTAACATCTAAATTAGGCAGCAAGACAGAAAAAATGTTTTAGTTTTTCCTCAATGAATAGCACACTACACTATTAATCATACGAGAATTAGAAAAGCTTTGCAGAGATTAGTGACAACATGCCAGGCAGACTACATTAAAAGGCTCTGATCCACTGAGTCAGCTGTGAAAAAGCCAGGTAAACACTTTAGAAGAGAACTATTGGAGTGTTTATCCTTGCAATAAAAGCTCAGATGAGGGCTTCCATTATAGCTGATTTACAGCTAGGCGCTTCAGAAGGAATACATATTCTTCTACAGTGTTTCTAAACTGTGGAATCCAACAAGGTATTTACTCAGCAACAGAATGAACACTCCACAGAAATAAGGATTCGGGGAATGTTTATCCTGCAGCTGACAACAAGAGTCTCAAAGGTTTCACATACGTAAAGGGAATAGAGAAAAAACTCAGATACTTTTTTTTTTTTTTTTCCCTGTGAAAGAGAAGTCATCTCCTGGTATTTAATTTTTAAAATAAAAAGACAGCTATTTCATTTTTATAAACATTTCTGAAAATGACTTGTATGTTCTAATCAGTTTAAAACACAATTCCCCCTCAGATGGCTTATAGCCCTGAGCCCTACTATTCTGAGACGTTCTTGTGGCACTGATATAATTCAGTGAAAAAGGCAGTGCTTGGATCTACTTACCTCTTTTCCAAGGGCAGAAGGATGTATGCGACCAAGTAACACACAGGAAATGAATTTGTATTTTACTGTCTGACAATTAGTAATGTTCCAAATACCGAAATTTTAAAGGGATAAATCATTTAGAAGAATGACTCTTAAGTAAACACAGTGGCAGGTAACTAACCCTTGAGATGATTAAAAATAAATAAATTAACATTAAGAGCTATGAATTGACCAAAGAGTAGTTTATCTGGATAATGTAATTATAAAACTGTGGAAAATTATTCAGTTCACTGCAAAAATTCAGTTCTCTATGGGAAGTTTTCTTCTTGAACACAAATGAGGAATTTAATGGCTGACATCGATATCAATTCTTGATACACACAGATACATTAAAAAACATGATATTAGGGAAAAATAATCACTTAATTTCAACATGAAGGTAAAAAAGGAGCATTTTTGAGCTGACTAATCAGGGAAACTAAGCATTAAAACATGCAAGAGACATTCACAAAGATTAGGGGCTGCACAGGCATTTGGACAATTGAAAAAAAAAAAAAAGTGTTTTAGAAAGCTGGAAAAGACAAGTAGAAAATATAAAAAAAATACCAGTAGGATCCTAAAGGTTGTGGCAGAAACCAAATGGGACCATCCTCCAGTCCAATCTCCTGCCCAGAACAGGGTCAACATCAGACAAGGCTCAGGACCTTGCCCAGTATCTGGGATTATCTCCCAGGATGGAGATCCGCATCCTCTCCAGGCACTGTGGGAACAGTTGGGTCTCACTGACAGGCAGATTTGGCAAGTCTTAAAGACTGAAAAACTATTTGAGTTTGGAGGAACCAGAGTAAACAAAGAGAAAAAGGAACATGAAACAGCATCATAGCTTTTGATGGACTGTATCAAGCATTCAGTGAAGGCAAGCAAAGATAAAAATTCCTGCATGTTTTGTTTTACTCTTGCATGTTTGCATTTAATTTAGGTACTTGAAAGAAATTAAGGTGAACTGAAGGAGAGCACTGTCTGAGCAAATCTAGAGTTTATGACATGGGAAACAAAAGTGAGCTCTTAAAATTTTTCTCGATACTTTCCTCAGCAGAATATCAGCAATTCCACCAAACAAAAGCTTTCTAAGGAAAGCTAAGGGACATCTGTGTCCCTAAAAATTAGTAGTTCTTCATGATTGAACTCCCAGATACCTAAACCACAAAAGATTAAAGCTAAAATTGGAATTGCATACTTTTCTTATTCCTCCTCCCTACCTTGAGCGAGAGATCAACAACACACCTTGAGAGGAGAAAATAAACATAACACATTAAAGTTGAAGCTTATTATATAGCTTTTACATTTTCTTCTCTCTCTTTTACATGAATTCAAATTGGGTTTCAAAGAGACAGTTAAAGTAAACTTGGTATGCTAGTGAATGATCAAAATGAATGTAACCAGTGTGGAAGAGCTCATATGGAAGAGATGTCATGCGGAGTGCTAACAGAACAGGAACAGGGCTTGCTAAGCTGGCAGCTGTCCGTCAAGCTAATGTTCATTTCAACATACCCCTCTGCAAACAATCAACAGGCAGATTTCCAGCAGAATCAGCCTACAAGCAGAACTGCTGCACTGGTACAGTGTGATGTATATATATCATATATATATATAGCTCATATATATATACACACACATATATAACACTGTACAGGTGACAAAGCCCTCAATGTATCTGAGAGAAGATGGATTTCAGCATTATATAATAAAATGACCTAAATATTCTTTACTACTGTTGCTTAGCTATTCACTGCCCATTTTCTCCCTGAGAGTGGCTCCCCTCTTGCAGCAAAAACTGCTGAATGTGTTTAACATCACAAACGCTTTGTGAGCCTTGGTGCATTCAGGTATTCCTATGGGGCTTGACTGACACTTGGCAGTAATGAGCAACACCAGCTTATAAAGTAACATCTATACATACTAACATTTTATGCTCCTATTTTTTTTTTACTTACTAACTACCTTAATCAATAAATACAACTATAAGGTTTTGAACAGCTTCTTCATCAAAAAAAAACCCCAAAAAACCCCACTGTATTCTTTGGTGATCAGAATGTAACTGCATGCTTTGTATTTTTTCCGCCCCAAAGCTCAGTCGCCTTTTCCGTATTCCAAATGACTTTAGGCTACCAACCCTTCCACCCAAACCACAAATGTCTGGACAGTCAACTGGTTAAAAAGTATAAATCAAACCATTCAAGAGAATGAAGCAAACTGCAATCAGACTGTTGTATTTTTACTGTTACTCTTAAGTATGCTCTTGTTTCATTGATACTCCTCTAAAGTATGTTTAGGAACTACCAAATAACTAGTTTCTTTTTTTTCATGGATAAAGGTACCTTTATAGTTCTCAAATCATATCACAGCTGTGCAGAACAAGCATTATTTATACAACAGCTATGTTGATCAAATAAAACCAAAACCCCACAGATTTCTGTACATATATTAATATATTTTATGTCTGAATACCAAATGCATGAATTTCCAGTACAATCCTAGTGGAGGCACATTAATAATTTTAAAAATTCTGGCTTGTAAGAAAAGATAACAAAATTACCATCTGTAAAAACCTACAGTTTAGATGTTTAAAAGAACTTAGCTCCATTAACCAAAACAGTCACATTCTTAAACTATTCAAAAGCCAGCATATTCCATTGCCACTTTGCATTATGTTTTTTTTAGATAAAAATGATTGTGCTTCTTTGAAAGTCCTAGATAGCTAAATACTTGGATCCTTTCTTTAGCCAAGTGTAATTCTTACCTACTGCAGTAAGTCCTTCAGATATTGAGGTAAAAATATAGATTAGGACATGAGGTTCTAAACTGGTAACGAAACTCATATGATCTTGGGTCAGACACTCCAAAAGAGGGTAATAAGACTGGCTTAGTTTTCGATATTGCTGAAAAAATAGAAAATATAGATATTACCATTGATTAATATTAACAACATTAACAAATGATAAAGAATGATCTAATAGCTTTTATCATATGACAAGTTCTCATTTAGCCATTAAATCAGAGTATTTCTAGAGACAAAATATTTTCTTATCTTTGGCAGATTTCAACTTTTCAGATTTATCATAGGATATAAACTCTCTATTAGTTTAAAATAAGCTTAGGATAATACAGTAACACTATCGTGTTTTGAAATTCTACACAGCTGTCAGTCTAGTAAGAGCAGTATAGAGTTCTGCCCCGAGTGTCAGTCTGACATGATTATGGGCCGTATCTTACCTTCTGCAGGAAATCTTAAGATTCATCACAGATTTCCCCAAATCATCTTAAAGATGGACTTTTTTTTTTTTTGTGCTTTAGTGAGGTCCTGTAACAGTCTCTGTGCAGGCAAAGTCCCTTGCTTGATCCCATCAGCCCAATCAGCAACTTACTCTTCAGGACTCTTTGTTGTTGGATGACTTAGGAATGTGCCAAATATGCACACTTTACTACGCACCCAGTATGCTGATTTTAATGAAGAGCAACTTCTCCATTCCAAGGACTTTCTTTATGTGGCAAGCATAAATCTGGGTATTATCCATCTTTAACTATTTCAAATTCGTCCCTTTATGCAAGAAAATGACACTTCTGAACCAAAGTGTCATGAAGAAAATGTCACAGTTCAAATTTAGGCTGATATTGTGCAAGATCTGTTTTCTTCCCCCAGAGAAGTGGGAACATGGTGTACTTTAAAATTAAAGTTTTAAATTTTATGGGGAATACACAATGACAATTTACAGACTGAAACTAATTGCAGAGTGGCTGAATATGTGAGGATGTTTTACAGTGCATGCAGGCAATCTAAACGGGTCTGCAAGGGTAGAAAGGAAAAAAAAATAAATTTGCATTTGTCTTTCATGATGAGCCTAGTGAAAATTCTGGGAAAGCTCCCATTTCACATGGCAGTTCAGTCATACCTGTATTTCAGATGTCACTATATAAATAAATTCAAGTAATTGAACTGAAAACTGCAGTTGAGCTGTTCTAGATCCCTCTGTCTCATTATAACAATACAAAGCCTGTGGTGGTGTTATTTCATATTTCATGTAAAGACTCCCAAGATGAGTAATTGCTTACTAGCAAGTCACTGTGGGATACTGAAAGCAGCATTTTGACAAAGGCCTGAAGTACATTGTCAAAGTGGTTGTCCCCGTACAACTTGAAGACGCCAAAGCTGACATAATTTCCACATAAGGCAGATTTGAGTGCAGAGTAACAGATGGAAATGCCCTTGAGTTTCAACGGATAAACCTGATCTTTTGACAAAGTCCCAAGAGAGAGGATCTGATTACCTGTTTTCATAAAAAGAAAGAAAGAAAGAAACTTATATAAGCAGCTGCAAATCTAAATTATTCTGATGGCACTATCTAAACTTACTTTTTGTCTTTATTTTCATTACTATTGGGAAGAAAAATTGTTTTTGCATTTGATGTAAGTAAGCATGTCTAGATCTTAAAAGCCGCTACGGAATTAGTACACAAAATTTAAAATTTAAGCTATGGAATTCCCATCACTGATGTCCAGCCAGAACATGACTGGGCCTATCAGCATGAATTCCTTAATCTGAACAGAGTTGCAACACATGGTTTTATTGTTTCTCATGCTGAAGCAAAGCCTAGTTTGGATCTATTACCACGATGGCCTCTTGGGATGGTTGCTGATGTATGCACACACTACATATATCCCTCAGAAAACAAATACGTCCATTACAAAAGCCTCTATTTCGCCAGTCACAGATGGGAATGACTTTTTAATTAAACTCCATGTTTATAATGTAAAAATAACAGTTAACAGTAAATATTTGCTGTTGCTATCAACAGGCAATAGTAACTTTTGGATCCGCTGTACAGCAGCACAGTAGATCCTGCTACAATCCTCTGTACAAATTTAATTACTCACAAGGCCTCATTACCAAGTTTTCTAATTTAATGCTTATCTTCACAGCACCCCAGAGCTAGTTTGTCTTCATGACAAATTTTTTTTTAACCTGAAGTAATCAACAAAAGTGAGGTAAACCATCAGAATGAACATGGCAAGGATTAAGTACTTCAGTTCCACCATGAAACAGCCTCACTAGGTTGACCCCATCTGATGTTGACCTTGACAAGCCTGGCCTGCACAAAGAACCAACTGTCACGTCTTCTCTTTGTTACTGCTCATCATTCTTGGTAATTTTAAATAAAGAAAAATAACACAAAACTGTACATTTTAAAAAGTATTCCTACAAGTAAAAGCACAAAGTCTACGGATAAGATGCTTGGCCCGTTGTCTTCCAGTGTCTAACCTGGTTGTCATGGCTATGCTGACAACTTGGATCAGGGAGCAATGAGTAAACTGGCATTAACTATTCACAGTTCCAAACACTTGCAGTTGGAAGAGATAGTTATAACCCACTTTTGCTTTTATAGTAGGCAATTTAAAAACGCCCCTACAAACTTGCCTGATATGACACAGATCTCATAGACCGTATAGTATCATTTAGTACATATTCAGGCCTAACGTTAAACTGGGTCTGTGTCTACACAGCTCTCCCTTCTACTCATGCACATTTCCAGATGCAAATCATATACCTGCTGCCTTTTATTTCTTTCTCTTAATGTTACTGATTACTGACCATGAGGAATTTACATTATGTAAACAGAAAAATGAGTGGGAAAACCTTGTTTCTAAACGCTGAATGCATCAACATACCGCCCATTTGGTATCATTCGATCCAAAGAGGGAAAGACATTAAGTTACTGTTTAAAACATTAATGCTGTTCACCACTTTGAGAAAGTAAAAGGCAATTTATCCATTGGGTTGTACAGGAAAAGTAGATTTACAAAAAGACTGGGAGTAGGATCAGTGTTTGCTTAGAAGTTGTAACTGGAGTCTGTAAGATGCTGGAATGGCATCACTAGAATTACAGAAAGGAGGAGAAGAATCAGGTAGGAAAGCTGGACACTTACAAACAAAAACAAGCCAAAAGATTTATGAATGAAAATACAGAATGGCTTTGATACTGTAAATGGTGATATGAGCACCTCTACCACCCTGAATGCTGTAGTCATGAACAGTGTAACTGGGGAAGAAGGTGCAATTCCAGTGACCGCTACTGCACAGAAAGTATTTCCAAACGGTGTTAAATGTCTGTTATACTAAAAATGACCAGTATCCAAAAGATTCTCTTGGAAAAGTAAAACATAGCAAAAGAAGAATGTCTTCTAGTGTACCTGGATATTCACTGATTGTAATAATTTACTGAGAAATTACATATACAGAAAATTAAAGGTAAACTCCATTTAGCTTCTTTCCTACAGTGCCCCATTTAAGATATCCCAGACAGGTCATGTTACTTAGCATTAATTTTTTTGACAAGACCTAGTCTAGTTAGTGAGATCTGTGAAATTCAAATTTTTAAAAGAAAAAAATAAAAGAAATACAAAATTCTGTGAGCTAAGAGTGGGAAGGCACACACTATTTTTAAAAGCCACTATGTAAACAGTGTACAATTCTTAGGGCAAAAACAAGACAGAAAGGTAAATGTGCTGTAAACTAACTTTATCTGGTCTTCTCCACTATTAAATTTGCTGCTGAAAATCTCTACTTTAATAACACAAATATGTACTTGGCTTCAGAAACAAGAAAAGATAAAGTTTTGGATCCAAGAAAAAGTAACAGCCCTGAATTCACAGCTGAGCTGCCCAAGCAGGCATTGTGCAACCCGAGGTCCTTGAAGTACTCAGTGTAATATGCAACAACAGATGGAAAGGGCTTAGTAGTTGTCAACAAGGCAATTATGTATTTAATATGGAAATTAATTGGAAGTCAATGGAAAAAATGGATGATGAGAAAAGAAGTTGGAAAAGCCCTTGGAATCCCTTAGCCTGGGAACATGAATTCTAGGAGGTATCCACTAGTGCTGATCTTCTATCATTCTTATTACATTACAAAAACCCACCCTGTAATTAAAACTTTAAATCCACTGATCAGCCCGAAGCATTCGCTACAGGAAGGCACAACCCCACTCCCTCACATGGCCTCACCTCGGGCAGGCACAAGAGGAACTCAGTGCCCATCCCTGCTAATGAAAACACTGAGAAGAATTTGCGTCTAGTGAAAGATTAAAAGCTGCTTTTTGCAAGCATACAGGGTCTACAGAGAACAGCTCTGTGTTCATGGACTCATTTTAAAAGGGCCTAAGAGTGGGAACAGCATTAGCGGCAGAGGTGAAAGACCATGCGGTGCCTTCACCAGTGCCCCAAGCCATCAGACTATGATTCAAGGGATGCAGTGCTAGAACAAAGACCAGTGTTTTAGCATTAGTTATTGAAAAAAATATGAAGTACGGTGCTATGCCTGACTAGATAAAAAAAAAAGAATGATCTACTTGTAACATTTAGCAGGAGCTTCAGGGGAATATTTTTACACACCATGGATACTACTGAACATAAACTAATTTACTGAGGTACTTGGAATCAGGTCAAGAACAACTCCTCAGCTACTGAGGATGTGCTTACATTTATAATCCCTGTAGTGGAGAACCAAACCACAATTTTATAAACTCCTATTGTTAAAAGAAACAATTTAAAGAAATTAACAAAAAAGTGACCTTTGACATGGTGAATTTAAAAATTGTGTTTGAAATTCATAGCTTCTGTCAAAACAAAAACTCTGTAGAGACTAATCAGTGAAGTTTCACTGTAACTACTGAGTTAATAATTGAACGGAAAAAAATGCAACTTCCACCAATTTGCTTAATGTGGGAGAAATTGTATCACACAATCTTAAAATATACCGACTTCCAAAATTCTCAACAATTTCCTTTAATACAACTTTTTGCTCTGCATTTGACAACAACGTCACTCACAAAAATTATGAGCTCTCTGAGCCTCAGAGGTGACACAAAATTCTGTCAGGAATAAGAAAAGGGTTTTTAAAGGTATTAGGTGAAACTGCTACATAGGAAATAAGGGCTTGAATTTGACTGACAATTTAAGCATCTCATTACCCTAAGACTCCTCACTACATAAACAAAGGAGCTGGAAGAAAAAAAGTGTGTGTATGCAAGGAGGGGAATACAAAGCCAGCAAAAAACCAAACTGGGATGCTCTGACTGCAGATAAGATCACCATGCCTCAGAATCCCACAGGCAATATGCACCAGAGCTCTTTGCACAGCTCATTCCCTCACTCCCTCCTAGATACGGGAGCATGTCAGGACAGGCAGCTTCCCTTTCAGTCTTCCTCCTTAATTGCTTTTACAGTAGAAGCTATAATACAAAAATGATTTCCTTATAGCTGAGTTTCATTTTAAGCAGGGCTTGTTCTAGGTTTCAGTCCAATAAGCGCTTTGTATAATAATACAACTAAATCATGTTTTAACATGTGTGAATTAGATGAAGATAAAAAAAGACTTGGCTGAGATTAAACAAAGGTTGTGAAAATTTATCACATTTATAGAGAAAAAGTGTTTTTTGCCTTTTCCCCTTTCCTATTTTTATTATTCACCACTGCCCCATAAAGATGCGTTTGAATGTATGCTTTGCAGGCATTCAGAATGTTAGGGCAGGATAAAGAACTGGCCATATATAGAAAACAAAAAGGAAAACATGAATCACAAAGATGAGAGCAAGCTTCAAAACCCGTTTTTTTGGTCTGGTTTTTGTTTGTTTGTTGTTGTTTGTTTTGTTTGTTTTTTAAAGCTTCCACGACAATAAAACATGCATAAAACCACTCAAATCAGCACAACGAGCATGCACAGCGCCAAGATCAATTTGCCAAAAGAAACCGATTATGAAATCTGAGTGGGTAATGAAGAGCAATATATTCTGGAACCACCATCACAACAGAGGGGAGAACAGACCAACGGCAACAGAGATCAGCCAGCACTCCGCTTTCAAGCGAAGCTGCTGATTGGAAATACCTGTTATACAGCAACAATCAGTTTAACCAAAATTCTGAAGAAGAACTGTTATCTTATGAAGTTGCTGGCACTGAATGGATTACCACACTAAGTTTTGAAATACATGTTCTGGAAGCAATTTAAAGCTCATTAGAAATAATTGTGTCTGGCTACTGGAAAATGTGGTAAAATTTAATCCACATCCAAATGCTACCTGGGCTGTGAGAACAGGAAATTGTTCTGTGCTACTGTGGCTAACCTCATCGCTGACCTTGAGCAGTAACTGCTACAACAGCTGAAAGCTGAAGCAAAATTAAAAACTTACATCAAAGTATATCATGACAGAATGTAGATAAATAAAAACAGCATATTGAAAATATTATTTTTATGTCAGGCTCCTATAATGAAAGGGAAGTGGTTTACTAAAATTTAAAGAAACCACAAAACAAAGATAGATGGTCCCAAGATGCACTGAAACATCATTCCTGTACAACTGGGAGTTCAAAAACACATAGTAAGGAGAGTTGTACATACAGAATTAAAAGTGAAATATATTGGGGATGAAGAATGGCAGACTGTACTATTCCAACTCCTTTCAATTGTCTTCTCTTAGTTGTTTATTTTAAATCACTGTCACTCCATCAGACTGGCTCTAGCCATAATGGACAAGCCACAACACCCTGTGCCAAGCAGCAGAGTCCTAACAAGGATAATTGACTGAGTGCTTTTTGTATCCTGTGCCAGGCTTTACATCTTTTGAACATATAGCATTTGTAAAGACATCTTAAGAATTGTCTTCAGCTCTGTATCACGGTGATAAATGAGGAGAAGGACATGACACACGAGTACTACCCTAATCACAAAGTTGGATCTGTTGAGCAGAATTAAACACTCCCTGAGGTGATAATTTTCAAAACTGCAACGAATTCAGTTTTTAAATTTTATTCAGTGATGACTGAAGATCTTAGCATATCTTCAAAATAGGCACTTTGGGTTTTTTTTTTGCTTTGCACTGAAATATATGAAATTGCTATATGCCAGTCTAGAGGAGAAGAGAGTATATGCTTTAGTCTAGAATTGATTTCAGCATCCATGCTCACAAGCATTCACACACATTCACACTCCAGAAACACAGTTCTACCCTTGTCTTCCCCCTTTTCTTTTTAGCCCAAGCACAGCTCTGACTGTATATGTAGATCGTAAAAGGAGGTACCATTTGGACAGAAACACACCTCACAATCTCGGGCAAAACTGAAGATGGAAAGAAAGTGACATGCCAGGTTACCAAACATTTGTTTCAAAGTTATTGCCATGTAAACAACAGTACAGGGTTTACACGAAACAGATCCACACAGAAATTCTAGAGGATTTTCCTCACCTGAATAAGGTCATACTTGCAAAGTATTGCAAACCAAATTGGTTTTGATCAGTGCAGTCTAGGCTTAGGAAGAACCACCACTATGTCAGTACTGACCAGTGCTCTGATGCTGGTAAGAAGAATCACTTGATGCCACTTGACTTCAGTTACAATTCCTTGTATAAGTGTTGACACGACAGAGACATATTTGATCACATTTTAATGTACTTATAGGCTTATATAGCAAGAAGAGTATTATCCTGTTTAATCTGGTGCAGATGAGATTTCTGAAAATAATACTTTTAATAGCATTTTCTCTATTATCATTACATGGGAGAGAAGAGAAGAAAAAACTCCTGTTCTAAACTAATTCAAATTCCACTTGCCAATGGAAGTACGATACAATTAGGCCATGTCTTCATTTATTGTTCGTATATCACATTCTTCTACGAAAGAGGAGTTATCAGGCCAGGCTACACTGTCTGCAGGAGAGGGACCAAGTTTTTCCCTGGTTACAGGAAGGAAACTCACTGTCGAGGGTCCAGCAAGGAGCAGAGGTGAGAGTTAAAAAGCAGAACTGAAATTCTGGTGTTCAGACAGGGGTTGCCAAGAGGAGCAAACACAGCCAGGTCTCCCAGTGATGGAAAAAAAGAACTTCTCAGGGATGAGAGGAGGCTGGGCAGAGTTTATGGTGACAAACTTGGTCAATGGATTAACTGAAAGGAAGGATCTTCCCATAAGGAAAGTGTGATGAAAGAAAGAGATATTTCCTTCTGTTCTTCCTCTTGTGCTTCTCTCAGTTTAAAAAGGCAATTATTATAGTATACATTTCAATCAAATCTATCTTGAATTTCAAGTGTATTTTTGATCAACTTGGAGGAGCTCACTATAAGCTGTGGGCATATACAAGAGGTTTGGCTGACTTGGTAAGATAAATGAGCATAGACTGTGGCATCTCTTGACATTTAGTATATGTCTTCTATTTTTTTTTTTTTTTCCTTCTAATGCTTCAGACATAAAATCATGCTGAATGGAAGAATCTCAAGTATTTTCAGAATTTTAAGTTACTTGTAGTCATGGTACAGCAGAAAACTTGAAAACTGAACCAAAGGATTAGAAGTGTATATTCATTCTCTTAACTGGATCACGTGATTTTTGCAGAATGTGGGGCTGGGAACAGCTTAAGAACACCAAAGTTCATTTTATGATCATCATTTGGTTTACTTATTTTTCCCCAGTCGTCTGCCAAGATTACATATGTTTAGAAGACAAATACACTTATGGTCACAGAGAAACATGGATTGAAGTTTTCCTTAAATGCACAGTTATTAAGATTTTCAGGAAGGCATTTGAAATCAATGCAAAATCCATTAAGATCAGTATTTTTATAGGAATTTGCACGTTCAAGAGATCACACATAACTCAAGTGATGAATCCCTACAACATACTTCCAGAAGAGTTATATCTTTCTGTACACGGGAATGGAAATCTCATAAACTAGTAATTGGTGATAACAGCTAAAAATGTTAACAGCAATTATTCAAAGCTGATTAATTGTAGTATCTTAAAATACTTCCAGCGGTGGCTGTAAGCTTATTCCAGTGCCCACAGCTGAGCCACGGCGATGGCCAGGCCAGCGCTGCCCATCTGTGCCAGTGCCGAGCCAGCTGGATTATTTGAAATCTCTGCTCAAAGTGGCCAATTCAGCCAACTGCACTGGGAGGTCTTTTATGTCGACTCTGCAGTGAGTCCAGTCCAGGAATAAATATTGGCAATCAGCAACACAAAAGAAAACCTAAATGACTCCCCTAAATGTCACACTCAGTAGTAGAAAGATCACTGAATGAGATCCTTACAGAGACTGATGGTTAACACAAAACACAAACGTGTTTAAAATAAAAATCAAACATACATATATTGACTGAAGGCTTTCTCCCACATCTATGTCCTTCCTCCACTTGTAGTTGATAGGTAATTTAAATTTTCTGTTGGAGGACATTACGAATTATATTAAAGAACACGGGTTTAGGAGGAGAACTGTTAAGTAAAATGTCATCCTTCATAAGAGAACAGTTAAGAAAGACACAAAAGAGAAGTGCGAGTCACTTCACTTCTTTTTATGGCACACATCTCCACATAGATGACACACATTCCCAAGTGTCTTTCATTTAAGTTAACAACAAGGGCAACAGGTTTTTGGATACAGGCTTCAAGTGGCTCCGTGGCTCCACGACTTAATTTCACATCTTAGATCTACACTGTCCTGAAATTTCCTTTCACATTGTATAATTAAATTCTAGCATGAGCCAGAAAATCTTGTCTGGTCCTTATGTGCAAGAGCTACCAATATTTTAGGGCTGCAAATTTTACACTTTCTTTGCAAAAGGTTTTTTAGGCATGAATTAGGAGTGAAGCAGTTTGAAACCAACTAGTGGGGTTTACTCTGCAAGGTTTAGAAACATGATGCCAACAACTGAGATGAACAGATGCCTAATAATATGGTATCGAATCACAGAACGTTCAGGGTTGGAAGGGACCTTGAAAGATCACCTAGTCCAAACCCCTGCCAGATGAGGGTCACCTAGAGCAGGTCACACAGGAATGCATCCAGGAGGGTTTTGAATGTCTCCAGAGAAGAAGACTCCACAACCACTCTGGGCAGCCTGTTCTAGTGCTCCATGACCCTCGTAGTGAAAAAGTTTTTCTTATGTTTCTGCAGAAAGGGTACGTTTTTCTTAAGTGCACAAAAATGGTAAAGGCTGATTGAATCCTTGGAAATATTCAAAAAAAAGTGAAGATGAGGCATTTCAGGATATGCTCTAGTAAGATGGCGAGGTGGTTTTTTGTTGGTATTTTTTCTGTTTGTTTTGTTTTTGTTTTTTCATGTGTTTTGGGTTTTTTGTTTGTGTGTGGGTTTGTTTTTTTTTGTTTAACAGTTGGACATGGTGATCTTAGAGGGTCTTTTCCAACTGTGACAATTCTGTGAAATTAAAAAAAGAAAAAAATAGAGAAAAGATAATACAACTGCAATGGGATCAGGTACCGTAAGAGAAGTAGGGCTGAAGCATCATCATGACTACACTTGATATATTTTTTTTAAATTATTGAAAGAAAATTAACAGCAATTAAGTACAAAGGCTAACAGAAACTGAATAGTAAAATCTAAAACCTTACCTTTTTTTTTTTTCCCCATATATGGAAAAACCTATTTTTATTTTGCTTAATCATTCAAACAGATTAAGAACACAGCTGAAAAAGTGTCCTAGCCTGCTACATAGCATATTTGAAAGAGAAACAGAAAAAGTATTCTGCAACTTGAAAGCAGTAAAAGTATGACGCACGAATTTTCTTTATTTAAAAGGAACAGGACATATATGGCTGCTCTTGTTTGCATGAACTACAAATGAGGTTGCTCTACAAAAACTTTGTATTGTTCCTTTCAAAGTATTTATAAAGCAAAATTGTAAGCTACAAAGTTAGTTGGAGCGTAACATAAACTGGTAGTGTCAAAGACCTGTTGCAGTTGCATGCATGAGTGGGAGTAGTAAAACGGAGCAACTTATTATGAACACTTATAACAGCGCTCTAGGGTAAAGCTGTTATGGTCCTATTATGTTTTGGAACTGCTGAAATATAATTTGAATACATAAAATCAACCCACACCAATCAATCAGTAGCCTAGATCAAACACCTCCTGAGTATTTGTATTTTTGCTGAAATACATTTACAGTTGCTAGAAGACAAGCATTCAAGTTAAAGAAGTGATACAAGCAACAATGCCACCCTCACCTATGAGAATAAAGGAGCTCCAAAGGTCTGCCAGATAAGCTTTGTGCTCTACAAAGGGATGTGACTGGCTGTAGCTCATTATGCAAATCCATCAGTGTTCAGCAATATCAACTAACAGGGTTTTTATATCGCAAGACAGGCAAAGAATTACACTGCAGAGGAAATGTTAATGAATACCTACCATACGTACAAATCATTTTACTAGCTTCTCTGAAGAGGAGAATTCCATTTGGAGATGATACATCGAAATTTAAACGTTGTGATCTGAAAAATAACAGCAAAAATAGTCATATGGTCACTGGAGCAGAAAACTGCAACGGATTAATTTCTAAAACCAAAAAAATCCACCCTAATTACAAAGTACACTTATTTGATGAACTAATTCTAGCTTTCAGTCCAATGATATGCACCATGGTTAACTCCACATGTTGCCAAAGAAACAATCCTGTGACAAAAGATAAAACCATTGTAACCAGAAAAGGTGACCAGACAGTACTTACACAGCCTTTAGTGCCTGGTGAACATCTTGTGCCCATAAACAGTTCAGAAGAATGCTACAGAGGTTCCATAATCCAAGTTGCTAGGTTCACTTCTACCCTGCTTCCGCAGGTAGACAGCTTTTAAAAATAAACTGATTCCCACTGGTTATTCTGCTACATAAAATCTGTGGCATTCACAAGCCGGTCTTCTGAGTGTCAGTTGTAACAAATGCCTTTCATGAACATTCAGACCCCAAGAAGAGCGCACCAGTTGTCTTCCCTGATGCACAGGTACTGCCAAAGCCAACAACAACTACTTTGTTCCCAACCTGGAAACAAAACAGAGACCTTGCCAAAGTCCCTGCTGGAGCTTTCCAATCTGTCTTTGTGCTGAAGCAGCTTAAATCCTAGTTTAGTCGAAGTGAAAAGTAATGAAAAGTTAATTTTCAATACAGGTCTTCATCTTCTAACTAGCAAAACTTACGCGTGGTGTTTATTTGGACTGAAGTGGAAAGGACTTATCACTGAGTGGTGGAAACCAGACTATCCTCTGGCTGACTTACTTGGTAGTCAAGTTAAAAAAGTGTTTATAGTAAGGTGCGGACTCCCTGTTATCACCCTTACTACTGAGACAGGGATAGGGATCTTTCTTCAGTGCATATCCAATTTTTTTGTTGTCTCAGTCCATGTTTGCAGGGTCCTTTGCTGCAAACTCCAGAGTCAGTCTGGGTGTTTATAAATGAATAAAACGTGCCTTGTATAAAACATTTGTGTAGTTCATATGAACAAAACTATAATGGCTGGCAGAGGCAAAAAAACCCCAAGCCAATGTTAGTATCAGTGTGACATAATGCACAATCTGATACTCTGCCACATGTTAACTGCATCAGAGTATATTGTATAATGCAGTCTACCCTGTCAAAGCGAATGCAGCTCACAGCCCGTGAAAAAGACACCATCCACGATGACGCTTTCTAAAAGGAACAAGGCAGATTTTCTGAATAGCAATAGGCAGAAGAACAACGTGAATATGGAAAGTAGCTTGAAGAGCTGTCTTTTGCGTAAGATTTATTGTTCCAGTTGCTCACTGTTTTTGTATACTGTTACTAAAAGTTCTGTGTTTCTGCTTTAACAACCTCCTCCTTGAATTAAGCTGTAGCACTATTAGAGCATACTGCCTACACTTAGCATCATGAATAAAAATAGGTTAAACTTTTCCAGCAGTTTATTATACCACTACCAGGATGAGAGACCAAAGAGGGAGTCACAGCAAGCAAGTCAACACAAACGAGGAACAGGGAACTCTACCTTCAGGCTTGCGTAGCCATTCAGGGATTGAGTGCACATCATACACACCAGTGTTTGACTGGGAGCCAGGTCTGAACTTTAAGACACTGATTTCCACAGATAAATATATTTTTCATATTTCAAAGATTTCATCTTTTTTTCCATGTAAGTTTGATTTGCAAGGCAAAATGAAAAGTGACAGGACAAGGTGGTACTTTGCCGAAACCTCTAATTACTTTGGTCATGAAGATACCCAGCACAGAGACTTTAAATATCAATTTTTCATTTAAAAAAATCTTTTTTTTTTTCCTTTGGGCAGTACAACTAAATATTTCCCAGTGTAATGATAATTTCCCAAAATAAATTGTTCCATTACTTGCGGTAAAAAAGGAATTTAATTCTAATTACTGCTATGCCAAGTATTGAAATCACCTCCCAGAATCATTCTGAGGTCTTTTTGCATGGCCCACAGAGAAGATCTTAGATGTGGGAGAAGTTACCTACATGCTGATTATAAATATTGCTCTATTAGATACCATTCTTTCTTATTTTGGCTGCAAGAGTTGAGTTGCAAAAGAAACTGTAAAGGAGTTGTGGTTTTACAGACACACACATACACTGCTTGGCTTAAGGCAAAAATTCAGCCTGCAGCAAATCTTGAGAGCAGGCAATTTTCTGGTATTTAATTATAGAGTCAGTGTTTATCCCTGGTTAAAGCACACGCTTCCACTAACACTGAATATGAAGTCACAGTAGCCTGTCATACATATTCCTGTAATTAATCCTTACCAGCTGATTGTGTAACATCTACCATTTTGGTAAAACAAAACAAGGAGACTGAAAGCTGAGTTCTGCTTGGGAATTTTCTTCCAAAACACAGAAGCAGGAATCTTAAAAGTCAGACATCATGAGGATAAGCAAAACATAGAAAGATGGAGAAGAGACTGCGTATCATTGCTGTATTCATCATTTATCTAATTTTCATGTGCTTCTTACCTGTTTTGCATGAATTCTGCCATCAGCTTCAAGATAGGGGTTGTACACGCAGGTTCACAGTACCACAGTTCGATAGCTCTTTGCAGAACAGAAATGTATGTGGGGTATCTTCACCAAATGGAGTTAAAGAGTATACTGATAAAATGACATCTTACAAAACAACTTCCCCTCAAACTGTACTGCCAGAAACTATAAATTTAATCAAGTTTCTGCTTAGAAGACTAAATCCTTTAGAAACATTAATGGTTAAGGGTGAAATAGTTAAGAGACCAGAGCTGTAATAAAAGGAAAACAGTTTGTATATGTGAAGCTACTCTGTAAGTACATGGATAAAAATGAGCTTGGATTTTTAATGAATGGCAAATTAATTTAAATGGCAATTTAATTTGAAAACAACACACATTTAAATATAAGCAAGCCCTCCCCCTGAAATTTCAGTGCCATCTCATTGATACTATATTTGCTATATAAGTGGTTGGAATAATTGATATGAAGTTGTTTCTGGAACATTCAAGAGGAGTATTCAGCTGAACTGTGTGTGGGAGATCAGCAAAGTTAGATTTCTAAGAACTCTTACAGGAGAGCTGTTGCTCATCAGCACCCAAGAGATATCGGTTCTTTAAAAGCAGGATTTCAAAGAACGCAATACAGGGAAAAAAAAAAGTTTACTACACTCTGCAATGTAACAACAACAACAAAATCTTCTGAGTTAATGACTATATCAAGATATTTAATGCAATGACTTTCTTTATACAAAGCTGACCCCTAATTATCCTAACGTGCAGGAAAAAAAAAGAGTTTATTCGGATAAGAATGCAGACTGGTAAATGGAAATGAGGTAGCACAGCTTGACTGGCAAAGAATTAAACAGTTATTTTATATTGAACCAAGAGATTTTCACTGTTTTGCTCTACCTACTCTAGTCAATGTTTTTGTTTAATAATAGACTTATTTTTAATTTTAAACTTTGTTTCATGTCATATAGCTCTGCTTTATTTAACCACATGAAAAATAGTGACTATCCTCAGGAAAACTCTATTGCCTATTCAGACAATAAAGGCAACTACTGTGAATCTTACAAAGTAGAATACAGGCCAAGCACTCAACGTGGGATTGTGAAATAAAAGCCTGAGATACATGAAGGTTTATACGGTTCTAGGATCTGTAGACAACAGTCATGCCTGAGTTCGATACAGCTCTTCTGGTGGAGCTGAAGCCGTCAGACACAGCCCCGCTGATGAATGACAGTGCTGTGCAGACAGATGGAAGGCATTCTGGCTACTGCTGGCTGAGGCGTCTCAAGACTTGTGTGTTTTTGTTGCCAGCTGCTTGAGGCACTGCAAGCATAAACTATATATAGTGGAAGAGACTGCCACGTGAAATATACTTTCAGACCCTGCTTCTTGCTCCTTTATGGGGTTCTTTAGTGTGTTTCATGTAAAGTGTAGAGTTAAACATAGCATGGAGAGTTATCCAGTAATAAACTGGGATTTAAATTCAAATCCCACTTACCTACAATACCGTGCCATCTCATAGCTTTAAAAATTCACTAATGCCAGTTCCATTTTTTCTGAGGTGGGCTTCCAATCCCGCTCACTCTCAATGGAGGATGGTCAATATTCTCAAGATGCAGATGCCATGTAAGGTACAGAACTGAGCTGTACTATTATGATCTCCTAAGTCATGCCCCTTCCTTAGCTTTCCCAGTAGCCCCATGGACACAAAAGGGAGATGGTTCAATGCTGCAAAGCCCTGCTGTGGAATTTCATGGGGTAGAAAACAATTGCCTTTTCAGGTTTCATGGAGACGACAGTAACTTGACAGTCAAATCTTACAATCAAAACATTAGCCAGCAGTATCAAATGCTGCTAATACATCCAATACTATTATCTATCTTCATTCAGAAACTTCAGCACTGAGTCCATATTCATTGACAAGGAAAGACTGCAAACTACAGTAAAATTTTACAAAAGCTAGGGTCAACAGAAAGGCTTCAGTAATTTATTAGTTCTTTTAATTGGATTAAATTGGTTTTAAACAGAATCTTATTTTTGTTTTTAACAAGCTTCAAGGAATCTAAGTCATGAACTTGACCTGACCAGTCAGTTCAAGCTTAAAGGAATTCAAACCGCAAAAAAACATCACTGAGGTTTGAATCAACACACTGGCAATAGCAGCTTTTACCCATCAGCTAGCACTGTTTCACAAGAACATGCATTCTCCTCTTCTCTTGTGATTAGGAATGTCCATCTCTACAGCTGTTTCGCTCTTTTCAACTTTGTGCCTAATGCTGAATTCTTTAAACATAGAAACTTGAGAATTTAGTTCTTCAAGAACAGAATCAGTTTGAACAAGCCATCTCACTACTGCATGTGGCTTTGTTAACAATTATGATAAAAATTCGGATAAATAAGTAACAACAGCAGTGTGGTGAAAAGATTGTTTTGCTTGTTCTAGCGGTCCACATTTGAAGCAGCACAAGATCAGACATCAGAGTATCTAGGTCAACTGAATCTTTTAAATGACCATTAGATACATCATCCCAATGGCAGATCACTTCTCTGTAAACTTAAGTGTCTATGTATCTATACACGTAGGTATTTTTATACAGGCAGACAATTTCAGGCACTCACACATATACATTGTGTGCTATCTAGCTGACTGCAACTCTAAGTTAACCTAACAATTCAATTCTTGCACCCCATTTTCCTATTGCAACCTCCTTCTTTTACAGACAACAGAAGTCATTAAATACTGCGAACCAACTGGGAGGAACATGGGAAAAGCTGCCAATGGGTTACCACCTAACTGTAAAAAACACTAAATGAAAGTAACAAAAAAGTGGATACTACCCTGAACTCACAACTGAACCTCTATGGACATATCTGACTGAGACCAAGGACCTCAGACTAGTCTGGTATTTGTATGGAAGAAAACAGATTAAACATTCAATATCTTATACCAGGCAGTCTTGAAGTAAAAAGTGGAATAAAATACATAAGGAGAATCATCATCGTTAAGAAAAAACAGTTTTTGATTCTACTGAAACTGGTGTACAGGATGTTTCAGGCCACACCTGCATGTTCAGGACTGACCTACAAATTACAAAGACCACATGTTATGAATACAAAAGGCAAATAAACTTTCCAAAGCTGTGGTACTGGAATCGTCATTGACAGCTTGACATATCAATATTTCAGGAAGAATAAATGACTTTCATATCCAGGGTTTTGGGGTTTTTTTTTTTTTTTGCTTTGGTTTTTTTGTTTGCGTGATGTTTTTCTTCATCTTTCACTACTGGATACTTTGGGAAGATGCTGTATTTAACACCTGAAGCTGCTTAAAATATTTGGAAATATTTTAATGAAGTCTTTTGAGAGATCACCTAATACAACTTTAAAACAAATTTTACTATTATTATAAGTATTTTCTCTTCATCCCTTGCCAGAGGAAAACTATAAATCTTGTCTCAGCTGAATGAACACCATTTATCATATTCATTTTCTTGTCAATACAATTATGAAAAGCCTTTGGCCTTTTTCCAAGGAGCCTGATTTGCTAGAGAAACTCAATTAGTATAAGCAAGCCTGCTACAAAACAGCCCTATTTGGCAATCTAGCGCAGCTTCAGCGTACCTGACGACTCACCTCTAAACCATGATCCTAATAACTCAATCACAATGCTAAAATACAAGACACAGCGCTGTCCCCCGTGCCTCCCCTCCCTGAACCAAAAGGACTTCAAAGAAATTATTTCTGCTCATTTTTGCCATCTACTGGACAAAACTTAAATTCTAAACATTGCGATCAGAAAAAAAGAAGAATCTCTCAGGTGAGAGATTTACCGAGTGTATATTTTTTTTTTTTTCTTGTGGCCAGGGCTTAGACCCAAAATATTTCCTGCAATCACTTGAAAAGTTTATCAGTATATTCTTCTACCAACAATTGACAAGTCACTCTTTCTGACAGTCTTCAATACAGAATAAAGATCATCTTATGGTATATTAAAAGCTTACCCTTTTATCCCTTGCCTCTTTGTATTGTTTATTTATTGAACAAATGCAAGTAAACCAGATTTATTTTTGCTAATATGCTGTATTTGCCAATTTCAGTATTGAAATACTAGGGATTCAAGCGTAACAGAACAAAACCTGTTTCAAAACCAGGTTTTCTTTGCTATTACAACCATTTTCTGATTTTATATTTGAAACTAAACAGAAATATGTTAATCAAAGGATATTTAAACTTCATATGAGAAAATTGGCACCTGATCATCCTTTTTCCTTCCATTTACCTTCCTGTCTTTACATACAGTAAATAAGGGTTGCAAGAATAGCAGCTTATTCTGCTATAATGCTTTGGATCAATACCTGGATGAAGCTGGACTCAGCCAAATGAGGTGAAATCCACTGAACAGAAGGAGGCACTTACCCTCTGTAGCCAAAGGTGAGGAAGAAAAAAAATTTTGAGCCTGTGCAAAGGAAAAGAAACTGAGAAGGCCTGAGCTTTGAATTCCACACAAAAGCCATATTTCCATCCATTTTTATTTTTAAGAGAGAATAATGAAATCTAAAACTTGGAGGCTGTTTTCTTTATTTGAAATAAATTTAATTCATAAACTGGAAGGAAAAAATTAATTAAAAATATAAATCAGGAAAAGGTCCTGAGGATTACATATCCTGGATCCGTATATAGAAAAGCACCTCCATGGATGAATCCATTTCTTTCAAATGGAGAGGAGGTAAGCCCCTCTGTTATCCCTCCTCCTACAGTCAGAGATCTGCAGTTCTGCCCAGGAGAGGAGCATGATACTCATGCTGTACTAGGAAAAACAAAGTAAAAAGAATCTGAAATGGAAGCAGCACTGATCTGCTTTTACACATCCTCCTGATTTTATTATTAAGTTTTAGGGTAACACAAGCACAAACAGTACTAATGAAGTTAAATGTACCCAGTGGTGCCCATTAGAAAATGAGATGCTAATTCACAGTCTGGCTTCAATAGTTTGGGGCTGTTTTGTTTTGGGGTTTGATTTTTCTTTCCCCCCTCTAGTCCTTTAAAAGTGAAATTAAGGGATGCCTTCCACTGATTTTAAGAGAAATAAAGATTACACTGCTCTATGTTTCAGACTTACCTTCTGCAAGCTGAGCCTGCACAGAGAATCACTGTGGGCTTGTGAAGGTCTTAAAATAGGGCTTAGCTGTGTGGTCACCAGGATCCAACCACTCAGCTCATAAGGACATCCATCAGATCACACCAGGCTCTGCTGTACAGCCTTTCAGTACTTACAGGCTAATTTCCAAGTTGCAATTCTGTATCAATGCATTTCTCTTTCTTAACCAGAAAGATTACTAGTAAACAGTAGGGTTTCATTATTTAGTTAAAATAAAAACATTTTTAAAAGCTTGATTTCTAGTAAAGCATGAAATTGCACTTCAATGTTAATTTTTTCTGTCCATAAATAAACAAATACATAATTAACTTCCATAGTTTTGTGCGAACTAAAATGTAAGACAAATATTTTCAGTTACTTCATCATGTATTTCAGCAGTTTATTACTAATCTGACTGTGTGCCTGAAGAGAGAAATTACAGCTACTGTATTTATAAAAATACAAAACATTTCTCTATAATATTAAGAAAATACCCATGAGTATTATTGCAATCGTTGGCATAAAAATGTATACAATATTTAAAGCAAATAGTGTTCCATTATCATTACTTACTGGAGAAAACTACACTGTGAAGATTTTGATTTTGTTTTCAGATGTCCATTTGCTTCTGGATCAAGAAGACTGCAGGTGTTGTGATATTAATAGAGCTGACATGAATAGAAAGTAACTGACTAAATTAAAGACATGATTCATATTAGAGGAAGAAATCTCCCCAGACAGCACTTGTATAGTATTTTTTAAGCACTTTTGATGTTAAAACAATCGTGGGTACGCTGTGGTTGGTGTGCAAGACACAGCTTTTTTTTTTTTTTTTTTTAGTGAAAACATTAGGGGGTTCTGACAGGAAGAAAACCACTTGGATATGTTTTCTAGATTAGTAGTGTGACACAACAAAAAAGTGACCTCTCTGTGGTCCTTCCCAGTTAACTGCATGGTTGCCATTGTGCTGTAATTTTAGCTGATTACACATTAGTTCATTTAGCTTTGTTTCCTCTTCCCCACTGTGCCATACTATTAAACTAATGCAAGGGGCCTGGTCTCCCTCTGTGCACAGAGCTGGTATTGTCAGCGCGTAATAAGGATACATCCAGTCAAACAGCATGGTGTAGCTGGTCTTTGTGTTCAGCGCAAAGGCAATCCCTCGAAGATCCCTTGCCAGCCCGATCAACATACGCTGTCAGTGGGAAAGAGACACAGTAATTGATTTTCACGTTAGCACAGAGCAGATGGAGTAATAATCAGCCAATAATGACCACATATCTGATTTTGATTCATTAGTTTAAATGTCTCGCTCAAATCCCTTTTTTTTTTTTTTTTTTAATAAAACCCACAAAGATTCTTTTAACAAACAAGATTTCCACAAGTTTTATGGTGCTAACACTAGCAACATGGTTAGGAAATGCTTTTGATTATTCACTATGCTAACCTAATGAATAATGCAAATTAAAATATAATATATGAACACCGTGTATTAAAGTTTAAAACCACTTCCTGTATTAATATATTTAAAGTAATAATAATAACAATAAAATGTTAATTTAAGCTTGTAATATTTTGAATGAGGTATAAGACTAACAGATACTTATAACAAACTACAATTAAGGTTGCACTAAGATTTTCACTGTATTGTTACTTCAACATTTTTTTTTTCTTTTTTTTCCTTTTTTTTCTAAGTAATTTTCCAAATTAGATTTCTTCAAAAAGTGACTTTCTTGTGTACAGAAGCAAATCTCTATCTGTATTAATATTAGTTCTGGGATGCATTTTTTCCCCCCTTTAATGAAGTGTGGCTTCAGAATCTTTCCAGCTCAAATGCAGGCAGCATTTTATGCATAGATAATTAGACCCTACTAAAGGGATGTTTTCAGGATAATTAATAGACATCGATAAGAAACACTTGTGAATGAAAAATATTTTAATAATACAAACAATTTTTTCAATTAGACATAAATATTCTTTTTTGACAATTAAGTCATTTTAATAAATTATGTGTGTTGCAGGTGGGGTTTTTACTTTTTTTTTCTTTTTAATAATAAAAGACCACAGTATTGCAGAGTCTGATAAAAAAAATATAATTATAGAAGCATGGCAAAAAAACCCAGTAAGGAACTCTCTCTTTCTAACCAGAGTTTTCAATAATGTACCACTTGGTGCTAACACTGTAATATTTATAGTGATGAGAAATACAAAAGATAAGATTCACATATTAATTTTAATTGATCACATAGAGAGCAAATTACGGCTGATGCCTTGTTAAACTGCTAAATGTAATCTTACACAAGGGCTAATTCCTACTTTTCATATACAGATCCATTAGTCCAACTGACTCTGATGGCACGTGCATAGATTTATCCAAGGATAAATTGAGTTCTCTACAAAAGAGTGGTGAAGCTGCTAGGAGTATTTTAATATTTGCATTTCCTTTCTGTTGTGCATTGAAATGGCCTGAACTTGCAAGATGCTCAGAGGTCTCAACTCTCATTAACTTTAATGGGACTCTGAAATCACTAGAGAGGAAGTGTTCAATACTGAGAAGACGTAATATAAAATTGTAACTTTATATTCATCTGTATTTTCATATTTTGTGTGCTGTTTTGTCCAAACAGAAAATAACTGCTTAGCTGGCATGGTGGCCAAAATGCAATGAATTAAAAGAACTCAGCAGCAACACTTCATACTTCTTTCTGAAGGGATACAGAGAAGCAACAATATATACAAGGAAGTGGAAATCCTTCCGATTGATTTTGGTTCCTTTGCCCATTCTAGCTGGAGAAAAGCAGATGAGCAAGACTACACAAAGCAAAGGCTGGAGGAGGGAAAAAGGGGAGCTACAGACCCTAGGAACATGAACTTGCCTTTGTTTGAGGATGCACTGGAAGAGAAAGGGCTCACCATCTTACTGTGCTCTCTAGAACATGGATTAGAACAAGACAACCAGCCAAGCCCACATTCCTCTAACATGCTTACTCTGTCTTTATAAAAACAACTGGTTTGAAGAAAACACTCTTTTGCAAATGCGATTAAGAAACAGTTTGGTTGTGAGACTATTAATAAAAGCAGATGTGCTACTTTCTTTAAACTCTGGTCTCAGATTTCTGTAAACCTCCACAAACTCCAGGCAATCTCAGATATCATTTGACCCCAAATTCTAAAGAAAGCACAACTCCTACATAAACTACCTTTCTTAGGTTTCTATTCTTTAAATCAAGTATTTTTATTAAAAACCCCACACCATTAACCACACTATTCTTAATAAACAACCTCAATCTACAATACCCTATCATATTCTTGTCCTGTAAAAATCCCAGCAAACTTAGTGGTTTAGATATTATCCCTTGGAACTCAACTTTATAAAATAACACTACCTACAGTTGGCAATGTCCAAACAGATTATAGAATAGCCTATAGAATTCCGAGATAAAACCTGATCCGTTTTAAGTCCCTGGTCAAAATACCTTTACACAATAGTAGGAGCAGAACTCATACTAGATTCCAGGCTTGCTTAAGTCACATTTATTAAGATAACACCCCTGAAAACTCTAAAATCCCAAGACAGTCTAATTTTAGTCCATTATGAGTTGTCTAATAGCACTTCTGTGCATAAAATTTATTAATGATGAACAACATTAAACACTTATACATCTACTTTTTATCTGTCATCCTGTGGGATTTAAAGGGCCTTGCAAACTTAACAGGGCAATCTGAGGAATACATGAAGCTACTGCTTCATTCACAAGTGAACACCAGCCATTTCTGGGCAAAGTGACAGTTCATAACATCACCAGCAACTGCAAAACGAGTAAGATGAGAAGAACAGCAAATACAAGAAA
This sequence comes from Todiramphus chloris collaris, assembly GCA_025345505.1. Lineage (NCBI taxonomy): Eukaryota > Metazoa > Chordata > Aves > Coraciiformes > Alcedinidae > Todiramphus > Todiramphus chloris. The sequence goes on from JANVCC010000040.1 coordinate 10,119,253, forward strand.
CATAGCAAGAGGAGATTGTCAGTGATAGTACATGGGTTTATACATTGCTTTTCTTGCTAATTTTCAGTTTTGAAATGTTTTTAGCTGAACGTCAGTGCTAAGTTTACTTGCAACTAATTAAAACAAAGCCATTTAAAAAAATAAATTCCAAGTATTCTGTTTCAAAGTCCTGAAGAAGATTTTTTCAGTGGATTTTTCAAAGGAAAGGAGTTGAAGATTTAAATATTCACAGAAAAACCCCTATGACTTGCCAACGTGTGCCAAGTGTCTGACTAAGGCAATTTAAAACAGACAACACTACTCACACCACCCACCCCCAAAACAGGGCTCGTAATGGAAAGTCTGACAGACCCTTAACTATAGTGGCACTACTGGGTGCAGCTATAATATTGCCCTCATAATTCTACTATATAATAACAACAAAGGAAAAAAAAGGTGAAGGGTCATTGCGCTTTGTCTTTAGAATTAAGATGGCTGTCTTCATCCTTACAGCATACTCTTAATTCTGGAGACACGTCTTAATAACCTCTAAATAGTTCCAACAAAAGAGCCGTGTCAGAGGAATGAGCAGGCCCCAAGGTGTTTCAACTGGAGTGTTTTCATCTGCCTTTATTGCTCTATCCCTCTCCAGAATTAAGGCAATAACCTGTGATAAATTATTCAGGAACTGCTACAGGGATCAAAGCAAAATCATTCTGTTAAAGTGCTGTTTGCAACATTTGGCACTTAGTGTGAAAACTTTTAATGTGTGCAAGCTGAAAATCAAGGATTTTAAATAATTTAACAGCATGGAGTTTCTACAAACCAGCTAAAGATAGCATGTTGCTATTTAACTGCTTTCTCCTCACATCCTTTTTTTTTCCACGCGTTCCTAGCAAACCTGATGATGTCACAACTATAAACAAAGTACTACTGAAATTCCGGCTACCCAGTCAATATATTACTTAAGTGGATTGTCAAGAGAAACCTTGAAATTCTGAGGAGAAAATTAGCCACTGTTTTAATACTGGACATTCTTCTTATCAATACAAAAACGTGAAGAAGGAAGTACCAGGATAAAAAAAAAAACAAAACAAAAACAAACCCCCCAAAAAAACAAAAGAAGAAGAAGAAAGGAAAAAAGGAAAGCAAAGCGCATAATTACTTAAGTCATCCTAAATTATATTTGATCTCCCTGGGATAGAATCCTAAACATATGTTTTGTATGCAGATGTAATGATTACAAATGTATTTTAAAAAGAAAGAGCTCCCTTGTTGCGACTCTTTTTCAATGGTGTATTTCAGAAATATTAAAAACCTAAAAAAACCCTAGCCATTTAGAAAGTCCTAGTAAAAACCACAAATTAAATGAATTTGGCAGTCCTGGACCATTTTCATAGTGATATTTTAACAGTGTCATCTCCCCATGGATCAGCATACTAAGCATTTTATTGAGGAACTGAACTGTTTTTGTTTTCAGTACTTGCAAAATGAAGTACCTGAAAGCACTTTTGCATGTATTATTTATTCATCACAATAGAAAAAAATAGCTTTAACCTAATAAATTACATTTAAGAGAATTTAGAGCAAAAGTTTTGTTTATGATAAAGCAACAGATTTAGTTCTTTATCAATAGCTTAAAGCACCAAGTTTTCTTTATACAAATTAGACAGATGGTGCTTACAGTAGAATTTACTAAAGGTCTGTCACAACAAATGCAGCCAAGCTGCATATTTAATCACTGCAGAACCTTGTCTACCTGCAGCTGCCAACTGCTAATCCAATTTCCCTGATAAATGTGGCAAGAGACACGATCAGCAATAAAGAGCATCTAACTCCATTTTCCTGCAGGGCGTCTTTTGATGAACATTTAGGACGGAAGCACGGAGTGCACTGTGTGGCCCTGGCTGGTGGCAGCTGCATGCATTTTGAAGACACAGTTCTCAGGTTACTCACTTAATTCTGCCACTATCATTATGTTGCTATTGATCTCAGTAGCTCTTGTCTACACAGCATTACTCTAGATGAAGCTGAATCAGGCAGTTATCATGCATCAAACTTGCTCAAAAGCCTGGAGATTTCCCCTTAATTACTTGTGATTTTATTTGCAAATACCGTTAAAGTGTAATCAAGCAGTCACTTTCCAGGGTCGTTAAGAACTTGCTAGTTTAGGAATATATCACAGGCACTCCATTAAAATTTCTGTACTAAGACAGTTTCAAGCAAACCAGACAGGACAATGGCAAAATTATTTTAATAAACTGAATCCTCACATGAGATAAATGCAGTTTCCTACAGAAAGGGTACTACTAACAAATGACCTCTGTGCTCTAATTTTTAGGATTTATAACCTGAAAGTATGAGATGAATCCAAGATAAATGAACTGCATCTATTTAATAAATAAAAAGTTGTTAAAATTAAATACATAAAGCAACAATAAATGAGGAAACTAGAATTACTTAATTGTTGAAATAACCTCAAGTACTACTTCTTAAAAAACATCAGCTTAATTCATGTGATTATTGGGAACTATGCATCATCTGGTAGCGTGTCAGAGGTACTGCAGACAAATTATTTACTAACTATTTCTAGCGTATCTGTTTGTTTTCTTATGAAAGGGAGGGGCTAAATATGATGATACTGTATTTAAGTTTCCATCGTATTTTAAAATAGCAAATTTAAAACTGTTATTAGGGTTTCTTCAAAACTACTCTGTGTGGCTGAAGCGAGCACTCCAGTGTGCATTGTTAACTATTTATTCAGTGACGGCAGAAGGGGATCTCCTTAATGCAATACTGCTCTAATATATTATCATTCCTGATGATGCAGCTTCTATCTAGCAAGTCTTTTTCTTCCCTAAAATATACTGTTGTTTTGACACAAACAGCTTGCTACACTTAAGGATTTTACTAATAAAACATAATGTTGTGTTAGATATTATGACTGTTGCCACAGCTGAACTGACTTGTCAAATCAATCCTAATATGGCTCCCACAGGCACATAAAAACCTTATTTAGCTATCAGTTATCCTAATCACTTTGTTCAGTTTAAGGGTGCAATGCTTCAAGACCAGTTCCTATTTATACATATATGCCTAGCCATTTAATAAAGTCTTGATTTATATAATAAATTCTTGTTTGAAAAAATACTGTAAAGCAGCAGTGTTTTATCAAGTGTGTTAAAACACATCTCATCATACACCCAAATAAATATGTTAATATACACAAGCAGGATACTTGCATGGCAAAGGGGAATGATACACACAGAACAGATAAGATACCACAGAAGACAAATCTGTCCCTTTTTTATAAATGGGGCTCAAATGGGGTCACTTGATCCACAAAGCACTGAAAAATCCCAAGGCTTTATAAAATCTTTCTACAAAGTTTGTTTCGGATAGGCATTCATAGTCTTTGTATCTTTACTGTCTACATTCCTAATTATATAAGCATATATGGGTATAAATATACATGGATGTAAATACATGCCAAGAGAGACAGACAGAAGAGATGACAAGCTGCTTGTTAAATGCCTTCCCATCAATAATTTCTTTCTCTTTCATTGAAGCAAACCTACCTTTGCTGCTTCTTGTTCAAAACTACTGTTGAGTATCTGAGTAACACTTTCAAAAGAAATTGTGAGGGGGAGCATGAAATTCTCAAACTCATCTTCGTCTTCACCTACAGGAAAAGAAACCAAAAGAAACCGGCAAAAGCATCACATCACATCCACGCTGTTGTTCGGAAGGGTCAGTCTCTTAGGCTGTTACAGAAAAATCTGACATCATGGGAACTTTCATATGACCTGTAGGAACAAAAACCTGAGGTTTGACATATTTTTACTGAGCTATAAAAAAAGACAAATTGCTGATCGCAGATGACTTGTATCTGAGACTGGCACATCTCTGCATTTCACATCTTCTTCCTTTCCATGTATCTGTTTTCTCTGTTAACCTGACAGTGTTTGTTCAGTACTCTAGCAGAATATTCACACAAAAAAGTCAAAACTCCAGTTATAAAATGTTAAATTTGGAACTGTAACAATAAATTGGACCCTTTTCCACCTGTACTTGTAGTATGATGTTTAAATCACAATCTTTTAGGATCATATGCTGTCTTTTCTTCCTCTGATCTATTTATTTAGCACACAGAATAAAGCTGCCATGGAAATAAATCTGGACTGTGTTGGGGTTATTGGTGTGATGCTACTGCCTCATTTATTTCAGAAGGTGTGAATTTAGAGTAAAAGAGACAAGACGATGTGGGTAGGAAGAAAAGAGATTGTCTTGGTTAGATGGCTGAGAGATACCCTGGAAATCTGGATTATTTTTGTTTTGTCATGACCCTGAACAAGTAACTGTGAACAACTACTTCACAGAGATAGCAGTTTGCAGGAGGATTGGTACTCATGCTACTTATCTTTAGGCCCTTAATGAGGGTAGCTTGCCTATTGCATGAAGATTCCCCCAGAGAGTAATTCAGAGTAAGAATTTAATTTATGTTCTTTAAAGAGATTTTTGCTATAGGGCTTCTCTCCCTTCTCTCTTCATTGGCAAAGTCTAGCAAACTAAGTTGCAATTGAAGTTAGGAGGAGTCTAGCGTGTGTCAAGTTGGTTGTGCAAAGTAGTGTAAGCCTTACAGTTTAGTTCCCACACTTCATATACCCATCTGTAAAATGGGCCCAATTCCAGCCTCTTATCTCTAGTAATACCGTGAAGACAAAATCACACACCCCAGTACAAAAATAAGCACGACAGAAAAGTCCAAGAAGAAAAAAGACCAGGAAGAAAAAAATAGTCACAACAGAAAGTAAAACGCAGACTAAAATAAATCCAGATGACAAAACAGACAAAACCTCAAACTACTCAGTAGCTTCTCACTAAGCCAGGATGACACATCTGCTGAACTAAAAAGAGCCAAATATCTTTGCAGAGAATTAATTGTGATCCTGCAATTAAAATTGTCTCATACTAAAGGAAAGTTGCAGAGGCAATCCCCATTCTGGCATTTCCTCAGTTCTGAATACGTGGCTTTGTGACCTGAACTGCTTCCCTTTAAAACAGGGCTTTTGTGCCTGTTTTTTTGTACCTGGAAAACACCAGGTAATTTTTTTAAAGCAAAGGAAATACTTCGAATAATTTACTGCTACTGCCCTGGTCAGCCATTGCTGTGGAGCCTTCAAATCACAATATATGCTCAAGAACTTTCTTAAACTAGCAAAGTAACCAGGCAAATCTGTGACTTGGATCCTGTACCTGCAGCAGAGCAGAAGTAGGGAAGACACTCTGTGTTAAGAGTTCAGAGCTTCTGCTGACAGCATTAAGATGTGGTGGACTTTGGGAAAATCCCATCCTGTGCATTTGAGCCTGTCTTCTCTGGCATCTTCTCTCTAGAATTTTCAACTGCAGTCAGCCCCTTTATTTGTCATTTCTGGACCCTTGTGTCCTCTTCTTCTGATTACACACAGTAACCCCACATTATTCATCCAGCTTTTTGTTTGTTTCTTCTTCCTTCACCTACTCCAGTCCTATAGGCAGCTCCAATGCACTGTTTCTGGATTCACAATCTCTTTGCTTGACCAGCATCAGCTTCCTCTTACCCTCCTAGGGGTTAAGCTGTTTCTATACATACTGCGTATCCTGATGCTCTTCTCCTTCTAATTACTTATCAGATTGTCCTCAGAGCAAAAAAATAATAAATAAAGACCAACAATTTAGAATGAGTCCCATACTAGTATCGTCCCACACCAGTGTACAGACTAAGGGAGGTCAGTTGGATACTTCTCTGTTCAGGATCATGGCTCATTTATTGTTTAGAGCGTTCTCAGGAGAAACCTGAATTACTGCAAGATAGCAAAAGTAATATTCCATCTCATTTAGAGCACTGCATATCAAAACTATCTCCACTAAGGTACTATGTACACATACAAACTCAAGATGAACCCTTTGTGAAGTTAGAATCTCAAGCAAACTTTGATAAAAAGTTGAGAAGACCAAAGAACTACCAGAATGTCCAATATTGATTGGGACAAACACCTCACTGACAAAACAGCTGTATCTGGAAATGGGGTAAGGGGAAATCTTAGGTGCTCTTTCTGTTTTACATTTCAGTGTAGGCAGTGAAGGAGGGCTATAAAATTAGGATCCTGTATAGTACTGCCCCATTAATAAAATAATTTGCGAGTTTTAGAAAAAGCAACACAAATCACTACCTATGCATTTCTTTTGCATTCCTGTACAAGCCACATCCACATCCCCGGAATGGCAGAGTATTATTAAGGAAAGGAAGAAATTATCCTATGCAAACCTACCACGGTAAATCGTTTTTCTGTAGTTCTAACCAAGCATGTATATTCTTATTATGTCCTTTGAAAGAAAACAGATGCCTTGCTTATAAGTTATAGTGGATCTAGGTGGCTTATAGCAATAGTATTTTAAACCTGATTCAGGTGGAGAGGTTTGGAGCTGAGCATGCCTGCATATACCTGTGAGTACAGGACACTGACAGACCCTGCTGAAGAGCTCCTGAAGGTATTTTCTATAGCTTAGATCTACTCCTTTTGGTAGTATAGAAGAAAGAGTGATTGAAATTTATTAATCCTAGTAAAACTTCTATTTAAACAGAACTTTTACTGTTCTTGTATTTGTTTTTGTTATTACATACTTCACACATAAAAATACTCCATTTACTTTAGAAATCTTGGACTCAGAAACTTGGACAAAGTGATGCAATTCTAAATGCCAAAAAATTATTAAAAACAAACCTGAGGCACATAAAAAAATGCAAAGTCTAATTATATTCACATAAAGTTAAAGCAATTCAACAGAAACCAAACTGCATTTTGAAACTAACACCTATTAATATATTATTGTTCTTTTCTATTACAATTAAGTTTTGCCAGTCACTCCAGCAGCACATTACTTAAAATGTAAATATTCTGAATTTACCATATTCAACTAATTGCACATAAGGTTCCGGCATAATCTATACATCACCTGGAAATGCAAACCACTTAATGTTGTAAATCTTTACAGTTAATACAATAAGTGCTTCTGTGCAAAAAAAATCAACTCATCTTGCTTGTTTCTTCAAGAGAAGGCAACAAACAAATACAATGTTATTGCTTAATGCCATACATCTCAAAAGTTGATAGGCAGTGATTGAAACACCAACTATACCACATTTACTCTACAATTAAGTTGCTGCTTGATTGGTTTAGTAACCTTAAAGACTGGCAGCACTACACAAGACAGCAAGGTGTCTCAGGGGCGTGGGGGGAGGACCTTACCTAAATCTACCATGAGAAGACGAGTGAGAGCAGTGTAGAACACTGTCCGGCACCTGAGGTCACTCAGGCTGTAATTATCACTGACACTCAAGAAAGGGAAGTGCTTACTCTGTTGAAACATAAGCATATGAAAAGTTAAGTGTTCTACAAAATCTACTATGTGCTACGTTTTTTAACACAGTCAGAAAACTTACTGTGTGATTCTGAAGCATGAATTTGACGGCCTCTATTTTCACAAGCTTTTTCAGGAGACTATAAGTAGCAGGCGTTAAGGAAAAATCAGCCTTGCAGCACTGTGATCAACATTAGCAGCTTGGACAAACTTTCACGGAATTTTAGTGAGGAAAAAAAGTCCTAATTGAAGCAACAACAAATTTCATCTAGAAATATATGTCATACAGATATTCTTTAGAACATTAAAGACCATAATCTATTGTTAATTAAAGCAATTAATTTTCATGGCATATATTCCAGTGACAAAAGAGACAAATACGCTAAATGACTTTTATAATTAAACAGAGTTTCTGATAATAAATAGTGCTGTTTATTCCCCAGGCAGATCCATGCCATCAGCAGGTAAAAGAAAAAAAGTGGTTTTGTGCCTGCCTGCATTGCAGGTGACTGGCATTTGGCGACAGGGCTGGCAGCAGCTCTAAGCAGCACTGAAGCAATGGCTTCAGAATCACAGAAGTGATCTTCCAGGCCCACCAAAAATCGTAGTTAATTTGTTTCAGTTACAACAGATAAAAATACATCTCATACACAATAAGGTATGTTAAACACTTAACCAAAGTATCTGCAAATGCATAAGAACCGAATGGAAATTTCTTAAGAAAATACGAAGTTTCAGAGACAGAGGAAAGTCCACAACAAGTTGGTGTAGCCAGGAATTTTGGACACGTCTGTGGATATTTCCTCAGGAACCCCAGTTTCTCAAACTGTATAAAATACAAAGCCAATCTGACTCCTGCTAAGCATGAACTGAAATTTCCCACTTCACAAACTGCTAGATTCCAGGCAGTTACAGTCCAGATGGCAGGTGACTACAGCAGAACGGCGTCAGCCCCAGCCACCACGCTCTGCTCTCAGTGCGGGCCCTCAGGAAGGTCTACTGGTCTGCTCTGGTTGATGTTACTTGACTCCTGGGCTGAAGCTCCTGGCCCTGGTCCAGCAGGATAAGCTTGAGTCTGTTTGCACTTGCTCATATACAAAATGTCCCAGGGAGATGCTGGATGCTAACTGACACACAAGCAATGTATGTCCTGGACTGCGTATATTCTACAGATCACATATTACTAGGTAGTTACATCTGATGAAATGTAGTATTTTTCTTTTAAAAAGCACAAAAAATTGTATTAAATCAAAGTTGAGGTTGCAAAACCTACATTGTAGAAGCCCTTCAAGTTCAGATGGTTAAGACTTCATTTCAGAACTTGAATCCTCCCCTACCTACATAAATTATGAACACCTTTATTAGCATGAGCACACACTAATGATGATTCAGATATTTGTGGCTGGGCACAGGATGTAGAAGTGTGTATTCAACAAAAGCCATGCTGACATCTCTCTGAGCTTTTGTGCAGAAGCAACCACGGCTGTGAGGGATGCCGGCAAAAAAGGAGTGAGAGAATGGCCAGAGCAATGGCCTGGATTTTCTGACTCTTCCATCTTTTGACACAAAATTGCTGTATGACTTTCAGCAAGTCAGTTAAATTTCACTGTCTCAGTTCTGCTGAGACAGTTTTGTTCCATCTCATCTCTGTAAAATGGGGAAATAAAAGGCTTTGTGATAGCCAAGTATGTGATATCCAAGGCTTTGTGATATCCAAGTATATTAATAAACTTTTTCAGGAATGCCATAGAAAAATGCAAACCTCAGAAACGTTCCTAAGCACTAGAAGGCATCAGATCAATGAAATGACTTATGGGCTTGTACATTCTACAGTGAATATTATAAAACCAGGACTCAGTAGTTTACCAGACACCACTGATCCCTGGCATTGGTGAAGTTAAGAAATAAACCGTATGATTGCATAATTTCAGACTGTACAGTAGTGCCTACAGGACAAGCACAGAGGATTTTACAAATACCTGTAACACTGTTACTGTATTTTTTTTTTTGGTAGTACTTGTTCCCTCTGACATTCCTGCACATAACTGATTGAAGAGTTTGATTAGTTTTATGGGAATAAACAATTTCCCTTTTCATTTTAAATGGATTACATTATTTTTAAACAGGCAAAAGTGTAAGAATAGGTTTTATAGCTGCTATTGGAAAATCTCCTGATCTAGTTTTAAGATGATGTTCCTCTGTCAATCTATAACATTTGACAAAGCATTACCTGGGTTTATATTGCAATGCTTGCCCCTCCCCTCCATTATGAAAGCCTTTCATAACACAAGGCTAACAAAGACATGGATAAAGAATTTTTGAGAGTCTATAAATATTTTAGACAAAGTTATTGTACAAATTAGCAATGAACTGCAGTTATTTTGCCACAAAAATATACAGTGAAAAAGTTAATTATTAGAAAGAACTAAACATGCAGGATGGAGCACTATGGCTTCAACGACATAAAGGAATGCCTAACATATTCCATTATGTAAATGAATTCAAAGATATTTCACGACTGATCAGCTAGAAGGGACATAATGATTTATAATTCAAATAACTGAGCTTTGAAATCAAATTGGGCTAATACATTTCAAAATATGCAAACCTGGAATAATTGTGAAAGTAATCTAAACCATGACACCAGCTCCAATCATTTGTTGCCTTTGTTGTTAATATCACCTTATGTTTGGGTTTTTTCTTCTGGGTTTCCCCCCTCCCCGTTATATAGAACAGTTGCTGGAATTATGGTTCTCCTTTAATTCTAGATAATCCTTTAGAAAAAGACTATTACATAGAGAAAAAAAAAAAAAACCAGCCCAAAACCAATTTCTAACACCGTGTAGAAGCTGATTGACGAAAAGTCAAAAGGAAAAGTACTGAAATTAAATAAATTATTATTTTAACCTTTCAAGCTAGCCACAATTTAATCTGTATCAAATACTGAAAATTGATCTACTGGATCCAGCATCTTAACAATACACTATTTCTTTCAAAGCAATATATACTTAATGCCTTTTTAAAAAACCCTAATATAATGTGAAAAGGCCAAAGTTTGCAATGCCAGGAAGTAGTTATAAACTACTTCATATGTTTGAAATAAAAAGTACTTCAGTATTATTATTAAAAAAAACTATTGGTAGAGTTTTTAATAGGAAAAAAATACATATCTTTAAAAGCCAAAATGACCACTGAAATTGGGTTGTACATCATTTTCTGGGAAAAAGGAAAAACAGCCTCGACAGGTGTAATTTATCATTTTTCTGATTTAATACCAAAGAAATATATTAAAATAATAAAAAGAATCCTGAAATCCTCAAAATTTGTAGTGATAAATAGCCCTCCCTGTCTTTATTGCATTATGCCTACTAACAGAAATATTGCATGGTGGATTTTGCCAGACAAGGACGATTATTTTCCAATAAAAAGTTGCATATTAAATTCCAGCACAAAAGTGGGTGTCTAATACTTTTGAAATCTTTTATGGTTTGCCAGGGAACACAATTTTAAACTTAACTAATACAACATCACGGTGAAGTGAACAGGCATTAAAGCTGTCTTTGTACAACCCCACCCAGCTAAGCAGAAAAGCTACTGTTCTCAGAATATCTGTTTGAAGTATTTCCATTGAAAAGTAATGGTATAAATTTTTCGTATTTATGCTTTTAGTTAATCTCTCTTTTTACTTGTCTTTAAACATTTCACATTGATGTTTAAGATGTACATTTACGAAGGCAGTGGTGCTTTACATCCTGACTATGCATAGGGGTCTGAAACTGCTCTTGCAACAGTTAGCAAGTTTCTGCAAAGAAAAAAACCCACAATTCTATTGTTCAGGAGAATGCAGGTTATTAAATATCTACTTTTTCATCCTTTCTAGGTCCTGATATATCTATTTCATGAGAAGAAACTCATTTACTGCAAACATAATTTGAGCAATTCGAAAACTAAAACTATCCACTCATTTCAGCCTTGGTAAGTATTATTTGCACCAATAGTTTATACTGACCCTGATTTTTGAGAGCTACCATGTGAACATATGCCTTTGAAAGCCTCCAGAAGACAATATGACATGCTAGATGCTTGTTGCCTCTAGCAGTAGTAGGAGGCCAATTATTTCAGCAAGTTTTCATACATAAACAAGCAGGCAAGCACTTTAAATTGGGTGCACCATGTTACATTTTTTGGTTATTTTGGAAGTGTTTTGAATCCTACTGAAGCAATAAGCATAAAGTATACAGAGAAGAGAGCTCGTTAGTCCCTTCATACATCTTAATAATGAAATAAATGTGTCCCCTTCTGTTTCTGTCAAATTTCTTAGTAATGTTTCACTTTCAAGTCCTTTCCAGTCCTATTTCTGTGATGCCATGAGAACATAAACACATGCATATTTAAAATATCAAGTTAGCGGCTTAATGGTATTTCAAGTAAACATACAGCAGTACACATTGTATGATTTTCATTAAACAAAATTCACTTATGGAATGTGAAAACCCACACTCATCTTTCAACCCAGGGAAATATATTAAAATTCTTCTTATAAGATTAGAGTTCTAAGGAGAAATAAAGTGACACCAATTGTCATATTCCAGGTGCCTTCCCCTCTGTTTTTCTAACTATCTCCTGTAGAAAATTGATGAAAAGTTGTTTTCATTTTAAAACAGCAAAGGTTTTCAATAGGAAATGTTTTCATGAGCCCTGGTGGTTTATTATCTGTCGTATACCTTTAAATATTGTGTCACATCAAAACCAGCTACTATTTTTTTTTTCATCATCTTGCTGGATGAACTGAAAATTCAAAGAGCAAACATTCTTTTGCAATTCATGGTAATTAAGAAAAGTAGAAGATACAAAAGGTTTGTAACAACAAGTTAGGGTAAGAATTTCAGAAAAATACTTGAACCCAGAGAAAAATCCTCAAGCAAAGTCATGGCTGTTATACCAGTAGTAATAACAACACTGACACGGCGACAAACTTAGAATCAGGCAATGACAAAACACATGAAGAGGCTTGCGTTTAAAAGTCTAACTCAGGCTTCGTATCTTAGCTGACTCATCCTCAAAGCAGAACCAATCCTGTTCTCAACTGCTAAAAGAATCAATCCGGTTCTCAATACTGCTGAACTCATCAATGGTATTGACTTCAAGAAGATTAGGAATGGGATAGATACCATAAGCAACTAGTTATGCAATATATCTTTTATTGATGTTAAGCAGGTGGCAATCAGAACACCTTTTAAAAACTACACATAGAAAAAGATAAACCCAAATTAATAAATATTAATGTCCTAATTGGTTTAAAAACATCAAACAACGAAACTCTCATATTATTTTTTACCTTGCTATTTTCAAATAATATGTTATGCCACATGCAATAAAAAGGATATCCAACAGAAAGGTCATTTAGAAACTGAAGAGTTCTTGAAATCACGGGCTCACATCTTCCCCGGTATTTAAGATTTGTAACACTAGAAAGAACAAAACAAGTGAGAATTTAGAACACATTTTCCTCTCTTTGAGAATTGCAGGGCAAAAGTTCAGAGAAGTAACGCATTATACTGTGAATGAATTTCTGAGCTACACCTTAGGATGTTCCACTTACGAGACAGAAAATGCTATACCAACACGTCATGTCTTTTTCCTGAACAAGGGATTCAAACAGTTTTGCAATATTGTAACAAATACATCAATTTAAAAAAAATCCATCATCTGTCATAATGAAAGAAATTATCTGAAGCTTAGATCTATCTTATTCACTCTTCAACACGATATCTGGCCCCTTTTGTAGTATTTATCTGCCCAATTCTTCACAAGAGCAAAACAAATTGCTATGAATGCCCTAGGAAAATTTCCATAGGAGAAATGGGGCACAGAAAAACTAAGGGCCAATTCAGAAAATTACTGATATACCCAATTCCCAGTGAAGCTCTACCCTGCAGTTCTTGTATTAATCCCTGCTTTTCCTCTTCCCTACACCCAACGATTAACTAAAGTCATGATACATAGGGGATGCTGCATTTCCCCAATCGCAGCCCCTCTCAGACACAGGCAGTTAGGAAGCACACTCTGATTAACTAATCAATGCATAAATTATGATATAGGATAACACCAGACCTAGTATCAATCCCTGGGGAGCACCGCATAAAACAGCTTACAATTTTTGACAGCAAACTTAAGAGTTATCTTTTCAGTGAAATCCTGCAGCTAATGTTTGCTCTACTACCTTGCACAGGTCAAGTGAGAGCCACGAGGCATAGAGCTGGGACCCTCTACAGCTCAGTGCAAAGACATACAAGCAACTTGGGGCTCAATCTGTTCTGTTCACCTGCTAGATTTATCAGGATGCGAAAAGGTGGCATTAGCCAGTAAACTGAATCCAGTAAGTGGAGGAACATAATTATTTTCAAATGAGGACTGGTTACAACAATTATTTCCAAGTCACTGACCGTGTAGCCTGTCATTTCCTAGCTTTCTTAGGACAGCATCAGATAGGCCAGTGTCACCAATCTTGCTGAAGCCTGAATGGCTGATATGTTTCTGTCGTAAACTCCAGCCAGTGAGCCCAAGAAGAAATTAACCCCCACTTCCCCTAAGTAGCCCAAATGTCTTTATCACTTAAATATACACTAACTACTAGTAACTTTGTATAGTGTTCCTTGGAGAACCCACATCAGGTTGAGTGGCCTATAATATGTTGCTTCCCCTTTCTCACCTTTTTTGAAGACAAGTACTATGCCCTACTCTTCTGGGCCATCTGCCATCACCCTCAATTCCTCAAAATCCCAAAAGAAAGCTGAATGTCCCCTTCCTCCAGACAAGGAGATAATGCTGCTTAAGAGATTCACCAAAGAGTTTCTGATACTGGATTCATTGCAGAAATAAAACCAGGCCACCATGGCCTTTTCAAGCATAGCTTATTCAAATAAAGAAGCAGTAGGGCTCCCTGGAAACCCTGGTGCCTATTGCTGATGGTCTTAGCACATTGTTAGGGTCTATCGCAAACAATCAGATGTCAAGAAACAATTTCAGATTTGTAGTGCCTCAGTTTCCTTCTCTGTAGAATATGCACAATGATTGTGACTGAGCTGTCAGATCCACTGATGAAAAAGACCACGATGTTAAGAGGTGGAAGGAATTCAGATGTTTATACTGTGATGCAGCAGGATTTAAATTTTGGGAATGAAGAACCTGAAGAAGGGATGTTAAATGTCTTAAAATCTGCCTTGATTATTGCTTTCGGATATTCACGGACTAAGGAATGTACTAAATCACACAAACTAAATATCTTTTCAGGAAGAATGCAGTTGGAAGCATCTAACTAGTTAGTATTATTTTCTCAGGAAAAGGCAAATAACAATGCAATTACCAAAGCAGTATTCCTCAATTTAGATTTACAAACAAACATTGATTTACTTTATAAAATCTCTCTGAAGTGCAGCAAGAGGTTTACATTGCCTTAAAGAAATAGCCCATTCTAGCAAGTCCATAAGTCACAGTTTATCCCTACTATGGGGAGTTCTGGAGATGTTTATAGTTGCACTAAATCTTTAACAAGTATATACACCATACAAAGCAATAAAAATGAATTTGGACTACCCAGATTTGACATCGATATCAAAATAATAAAAAAGCTATTTTGCAAAAGAGCAAAATCTTTGTCATTCAGTAGCCAGATACAAGATATTTGAACAGAAACAAGAAGTCCCAGCAACAGCTTGAAGGGAAAATTAAAACTATATAAGGAAGGCTCTTCCTCTGACATTCGGGGCACTTTTATCTACATCTGTTCTTTCAGTTTGTGGTTGTATTTGGATGCTGAAAGATGAAGTAATAAAATAAAAGCTAGAATATGTGTGACTGAAAAGAGGCTGAAAAAATTTCCCTTATAATCATAACAATTCCCATTACTGTTTCTGTCTTACAGTAGCAGGCAAGATGAAAGACTCAGAAAATGTAATATTTTAAGAAACATCTACAAAACATTGTAAGTATCTGAGCAAATCTGTACAGATCTAGAGAAGAATCTCATACTACAAAAGCAGTTTTCCACTACATAAGGAAGAGAAGCCAAGGAATGAAAGCAGAGAAAAATTTACAGGTCTCGGAGAAATCACGGCAAGAGAGCACTTCAATGCAAGTGCTAGTGTCCTTGCCTCTTTCTCTCTCAAGAAGTGGCTTATTGATTTAAAATATGAACTAAATAAAACTGAGTCAAAGGAAACAATCACAAATTTTCAGATGAGTCGCAGAAAATGAGATCTTCATCAAAAGCCATAAACCATCTATGGTAAATAAGCACTGAACACATTTTAAAGTTCAGGGGAAATAAAAAATGTCAGCATATTTCCAATATTGGTAATAATACCAGTATCAAAATACTGAACTACACACACAAAAACACCCAGAAGAGCAGCAGTAACACTGATCCATGCTGAAAAGCTGAAAGAATTTGAAAAATTTAAATGAAACAGCACAAAGAATGTAGTACATTTGCAAATAATTGTTTTTAGTAAGAACACAGGAATAAAACCTTAGCTTCTAAAAGCTGCACCAGAGAAACTTCCCAGCTTTCCAACCCCCAAACTCTCCACCTTGCTATGAGACTTTGTCAGCACAACAGCTTACTAATGCAGTTTCATCAGTGCACCAAACATCACTTCCCTTAATACAGTGACTTAAAAGTATTATTTCTTAGAGGCTGTTTATTTTTAACCTACAGTCTAGGAGGAGAAGATAAATAATGGTTATATACTCCAATTTACAATTCTCTGAGAAAAGGATTACCATATTGTCAACAGAAGAGACAAAATTCTTTGCACATTCCAAGTCATTATGGTGTTTGGCGAGGGAAAGAATCAAGGTGAAGATACCCACTTCCTGCTTCTCCGATTCATTTCATGACTTTTTTTCCCCCCCAAAAAAGCATTCTGTTGTCTTCCATGTCTTGCCCTCTTCTCAGTTTATGATTTGAGGAAAGACCTCTTCAAACACACGGACTGTATCACACAGCTCTTAAAAGTTTTGAGTGGTGCATAGCAAAGGACAACCCTTCATACAAGATGTCACAGTTCTTATGGCAGCAGTGGGTGGGAATTGATACTGCTGGAGCATGGAAATGGAATGCCCAGCTTAAAAGAGAACCGAATGGGCATTCAAATCCCCTAAAACAACTTCAAAAATCTCTTCTTTAAGAGGTACTTAAGTTTCAGTAATAACGAAGATAGCAATTTGTTGGCAAGAAAGCTCTGTGCAGTGACGTTTTAATTATTTCTTGTAGATTATCATCATTTACAATGAAAGCTCTCTGTGGCTCAATGACAGTGATTGGATATATACTTTTCATTAGAGCTGGACAAAGGTGAATAGTTAAAAAATGCACAATCTGTCATGAATAAAATTGCCAAGTTTTAGTTTGTGATGATTCATGGAGTCATATTGCTATGAATGTTCAGAAAAATATTCAGAGATCCAGAGTTTTTACACTTTCTGTTTTACTTAAACATGGACATCACACGGAAAACCTCTCTATTTATATGTATATTTATGTGCATCCACCATAATGAAATCATTATAGCAGTGAATAGAAAAAAAAAAAGGCAAAACCTGTCCAACAGCAATGTTTGGATATGCATCTTTTATTCATGTTACAGTTATTTTATCATGACCAAAACCACTAAATATTTGGGCAAATATTTTGTAAATCCACCTCATAATATATCACTTTCACATGAATTTGATAATAATTGCATGGAACCAGAAAAGGCTCGCAGAGTAAGATAAAAAAAGGACACTATAAATACAAGACACTTTTGCCCAAATTCCCAGGACAGGCTCAAGGAGCAGATGGAACTAGAAGCACTCCAGTTTAAATATTTCCTTGCCTCTTACCTGCAAAGGGAAGGTTCAAGGCAGGCAGGCAGCTACTGCTTAAAGGGATGACCAGTGGAAGGAGAGGGCTGCTATTCATTTTGGGTACAGTCTCTCACTCACTGCTGTAAAAGTCCTGGCCTTCATCCACCTCCCAAGTAGGCCAAGAGGCACAAGAACATGTGATGTGGCTGTCTGGGGAGGAAGTAGGAGCAACAAGGACAGAGAACTCTATAGAGATGCAGGACTAGTCTGTGCCTTTGAAACCAGTACCTCAGGGCAATAGCAGAAGAAAGTCTAAGGAGATAGGCTGGGACCTTATGTAATAGTCCTTATCCAGAATCCTGTCATCCGCTACAACCCTAACTAGCTCCTTCAAAATCCCACTGCTCCCTCTTGTCTGTCTTCACCTTCACGTAACTCCTCCAAGCTTATCCCCCCTTGAATTTACTCTGCTGTTGCTATGATGCTGAACACAGCTGAGAGGAGTCAAGATGCTGTGCATATTTGAAAAAATTCCTTTGAGATCAGGTATTTTTTCAGTTGGCCTTTCCCCTTGCACACATACATCCTATAAGGTGACAGTTAAAGCAAGCAAAGACAGTGGATGCTAAAAGAACAATCCTGTAAAGTTTCTGGTAAGACTGTGATGAAATACAGCCATTAATGGATATTCTGGCTACATAAAACTCCATTCCTTCAGAAATGGTTTAACAGGAATTCAGTAAAAGGCACATTCATTAACTTCCAATGGAAAGGTGATAAAAGGTCTAGGATCTGATGTGACAGTAGTACTCTGAACAACAGTCAGAAGGTCTAAAGGACACCTATTACATTGACAAATACCACAATATTTCTGTAGATTGAAGAATATCTATTTCATACAGTCTTTAATCCATAAACTGAACAGTGGCTACTGCAGCTACCAGTAGCTATGACACAACTATTTCAAATTGTTTTCTGTTAATGAAAGAACTCACTGTGTTTGATCACCAATCCTCCAGTGCCAAGCTGCTACTAGTGAATCCAAAAGAACAGCTACATACTATTAAAGCTACATATAGGAAAGTAAGCTATGGAAAACAGAGAGGTCTGGGAAAAAAAACAGCTCAACAGAAGAAATGTTCAAAATCTCAAGAAACCAAAGCATATTGCCATTTGTCCATCTAAACATTATTAAGTTCACCCTAGAATTCAAAAAACTAGAAACTCCTCATGTCAATCAGTAAGTTATCACAAAAAGAGGCTAAGTCTCTAACAGCAGAAAAAAAAAATTAATATGTCCTGGTAGACAGCAATTTGTTTGACTACCATAAATTCAATTGCTATGTTTACTTCTCACACCAACTATAAAATGCTTCCTGCATGCATCCTTCATTGGATTCCTTAATGGTAAAGAGGAAGGAAATAACCTGACATTGTCTTTTGATCATCCCCAAGTGCTACTGACAGATTACGCTAAGGTACTTTCTCCAAGTACCAAGTGCACTTTCTGATTTGTTAGGCTGGTTGCCATTAGCCAGGCAACAAGATTCTTTCCAGGGTAACTCCTCTATTTCACATAATGCTTGACATAAACAAATCAGAAACTATCCAGTTTCAAACACTGTTGTGTAGTTGATATAGAATACAACCACTTCAACAAAAAAGTGCACCCTAAAAATTTCCTAGTGTTTCCTCTTAAACTAATGTTAAGGAATAACATTACAAAGTTCACCTACTTAAAGAAATAAATGGATCTGTAGGCTAAAACAGAGCAGTAGACAAGTGGCTTTCTAAAATAACAGTGTGGTTAAAAGTACTGACTACATCCATGGGAGAAAAAGGTGAATGGTCTCACAGTCATGTATCCTGCCCACTGCTGTTACGAATGTGCCAGGATTATTCTCAGTAACAAAGCAGCCAGACTGGACTGCCCCGACAGATCAGATGAGATTTTTTTGATTATGTATCAGTATGTTTGGTTTCACACCAAGATTTTCTAACTGGCATACTCTCACTGGGGAGAAGCTTGTTTATCTTAATTGACACAAACATGAATGTGTTTCTACAGCGGTTTCACAGCTAACTCTTAAAGCTACTGACTGAATTGTCCATTTCAAGCTGTAACAACCATTCTGTAAAATGAAATTGATCTTCAATCTAATCAATGAACAATTCATGTTTTTAGGAAAATACTGTAAGCCATGAGGAAAGAGAAAATAAAACATGAGTGTGTCATCTAAGAAGCAGCACTGATTTTTGCTTTTCGTGTACCTAGTTTTCTTTCAAATTTTTCCATGTAACATTAAAACCCTACATTCTTTTTCTTAATTTACAGTCTTGTGCAAATACAGCCCTATCCAATCTAAATACAGGTAGTACTTATCACACAGCTTACTAAATTATATGCTATTTCCTCAACTGGCAAAGACAACAGAGATTCTCCTCTCAGTGGCAGCAAGAAGTGGAAAAGGAGAAGCAAAGAGATGCACCTGGTCTCCAACCACCAGTCCTCTTTCCCTGCTCTTCCCTCAGTTCTTGAAGTTTCACTGTAGTGTGAGACAACAAAACCAAGCCCAGCTGTCCAGTACCGTGACATGGACTGCCTCCAGGAACTGTACAGTAAGGATCCATTGATATTTTTCCATTCATCATTCTCTACCTACCTGCCTTCAAAGTATATTCCAGTACTCCAGACAAGTATGAGGGTTTGATTGACGCTACTGTTATCTTAAGACAAGATACAACACTCAGCTTCTGGCTTTGAGAAAGCAAAGCATTCATGCCTTATTTTCCACAGAAAAGTTAAGTCACACTGGAAAATGACCTTGTCTTAATTGCTACTATTTCTCAAGGTTGGTAGTCATGGTAGCAAAAGACAAGTTGTGTTTAATACTGTCTGAACAGGTCATGGCTAACCTGGCAACACCAGCAGAGATGTTTTTTCTAATAGGTCAGAGTTAATGAAAGTATTTAAAGGTCTTACAAGTCAGATTTAGAGGACACGAAGTAAACGACATGGTGCAGCATTCTCTTCTCTGTAGAATAAAGAGGTAAGGTACTTGTTTCTCCAAACACACACAGATCTCATTGTCTCCTGGGGACTACCAGATGTTTTTAGGGGACATCTACAATTTTTCAGAAGGACCATTTTGTTTTGCTTCAAGAGCAAAACTGCTTTTAGATCAAACTCTTTTTGAGTCAGGAGAAACTATCAAATCTCATGAAAGGCATAAGTAATGAAAGACAAAATCCTGGTACTTTTGCTGGCACCCAAGGAAAGTTGTTACAGCAAGGGCACAAGCAAAAGGCAGCTTCTCCAGAGTCCTTTTCTAAGATTATTCTTATGAGAAAATCTTGCAGGACTTATCTGCCAAAATAACACACAGCCTTATTCTGCTGAAAGCCAGAGATGAGAAGACAGCTGACAATAATGCCCTGTGTCTCCCTCAGTATGAGACCTTCAAATCCTCCTTTGTGAATATGTATTTTTAAGAGAGCAAATTTTGCCAGATCTTGACAAAGAGAGATCCAAAAGAGCCTTTCCAGAACAAAGACAGACTAGTTTAACTTGGTCAGTTCCACACTGTAAATACCACGAAGCTTTCCAGGCAATTCCACCGCTATCTGAGGGTGCAGGAATGAGACGTGGGGAGGGGTGGGGATTACTTACACCAGGCTGTCACTCAACAAGAGTCTATGCAATCTCAGCTCTATTCTCCCACAAGCCATTCTGAGAAGGGATGCAGGCACTGTGGGGGCCAGAACTAGCTGCAAGTGTTTATCTAGGGGCCTCCAGAAAATAAGATATGGGTCCTTCTGAAAATGGCTATCCCTTACTTCAAATATTTAAAATTTATGGAAAACATTTTTCTAGCAAAGAGTAAACTTAATGACAAAATAAAACTTATATTTCAGGTAAATATTATAGACAAAACAAAATACATACAGAACAGAACCCAAGCAGAAACTCACATTTTTGTCATAAATGTTTCCAGAACATGGTTGTCATCTGTTATTCCTAAGACTTCTGACATTCGGGCATACACCTGGAAATAAACATTTCAACAGTAACATATTATAGACACTTACAAGTCCCATCATTTTCAGTTATTCTAAAACCTTCCTTATTTTGGTTTTGCATGAAAAAAGTACTGGCAGAACTGCCCATCCATCCATCCTAGCTGAAGCATTTGTGAGAGATGGCTTGTACACCCTGCAGTGCTGTTCTGGCAGTCTGGGACTGAAAGGCTTTTACTTGCCCTTGCATACATTTCTTCCCACAAAAGAGATCTAAATTTTCCACATTAAACTCACCTTGTTGTTCACAGAACAGTCTCTGTTCAAAAAACCTGGTTTATTATAAAAAATTGCAAAGGGATGGAAAAAAAAAATTAAGATCTTTCTTCCATTAGTCTCTGTCCTCAGTGGGATGTGATTCAACACTGTCCTTTAGCCTGCATTTACAAGTTCTTGCACTGCCAGTCATAAAATCTGGTAAGTTAGGTACTCTGAAGAGTTTTGTGTTAGTGCAGGGAGAACAAAGGCTTTGTCAGACAAGTAAGTTGTACGCTTTCCCCCTTTATTTCAGGTCCAAGATGTCTATTACCAGCCAAGTTTTCCCAGCACCTTGCCATCAGATCAAACTGCTGTGACAAACACACGGGACACATCAAGTGTATTTTTTTCTTTACTGTGTAATCTTCATAAAATTTTCTGGTAGTTTAGTGGCCCAACATGTAGATTGGATAAAACCCTTTAATCGGGTTAAACCCATTTCTGGAACAGAAGGGAGACAGGTACTGCAAAATTTCTTTGCAATCCTCTGCCAACTCGCTTCACCTTGAGCTCAAAGAAATTTGCTATTTGCTTACGACTGGGCTAAATGCAGATCTACCAGTCAGTGCATTTCATTTCAGTCATTTTAACCTTTAGTGACACTGAACCAAATATTATGGGCTATACGTAATCCTCCCCCACGATGTGATGAAGTCAAGTATCAGTAGGGTGTGCAGTGAGAGCCGGTCACGGTGCAGAGGCAGGCGCGGCTGGCAGCGGTGAGAGCCTGGTGCCATCTAGCTGCCAGCGCGCTGGGCTGGCGTTACATCTTCCACACGAACACCATCAGCTTCACTGGCTCCATACTCTGTCACCGTACTGAAACTTGCACCAACTTCCCTTCTGCTAGTGATGCAATGCCATCACTGCTTAAAAACCAAACCAGCAGCATTCTGCCTCTGAGAAGTCAGTAACACTACCACAAATAACAAATAAGACAATAAAAATTAGATTTTCATGTCCCAGACTTGAGTTTTAAATCTGAGCATAATAAAGGAATGAATAAAACTCGTAGCCGTTATCAGAAATTGCACCAAGATCAAGGATAATTTAACTTGTAAGCTAACTTATCTTTTTAATTGTATGAATGGATTTTTTTTTTTTGGTGACAAAACCAGTGGTGAAAGTATTCACCGAGAAAAGAAAGTAGTATTTTGATCAGATGATCAAAATATGAAAAAAAATGTAATATACAATATTATCTTATAAAAGTTGCAAAATATTACGTTCACACTGTAAGAAGTTATTCTTTACAGAATATAGCAATAATATATTCAAATATAAAAATAATGCTTTCTAATCTAAAAAAGCGCTCTCTAAATAGCACACTGCCAAAATGCTGCAATTTTAGCACAGAATTTGCTGAATTAAGATTGCTTTTAAGCAAATAATTTGCTTCATTAAGAATTGTGCTTTTCAAGAATCTGATATGAAGCAAAGAGAAGAAGAGGTGGCGAGGGCTGCAAACGCAGCGGCCAACACAGATCTCTGCCGGGAGCTTTCCTGCCCAGGGAAGGCAGCGGGAGCAGGGGAGGGTGGGCACAAGGCTTTGAGCTCTGTTGTCAAACTGGGCTCTTCCCACATCGGAGTTTAACAAATAAAATACTAAAACAGCAGTCAGTGTTGACAAAGAGCAGTGCTTTAATCCACAATTATCCTTGTAACTCTTACTATTCCTTTTATCATCCATTAGCTTTGATTCCCATTATCCCATCAAGAACTGTGTCAACGCTTTTGTCCCTGGGGATTTCCCACAACTACTCGGATCTGACAGCCAAGCTTGAGTGCTAAGCAGGATCATTACCTCTTAAATCCACTTATCTGATCCACTGAATAGTAAATTGAAAAGCTCATTAACAGCAACAATCTGATTTGTTTTCACATGTGACAGGGTCATTTCAAGTCAGCATGAATACAGTGCTTGTAATAAAAACTACTACCCGTTCCCTAATGTGACAAATTGTAAGCTAAAATAAATGTGATATTTTAAACACCTTCTTCAAAATCATTTTCAAAACCAACACGCACTCTAAGCATGTAAAAATAGAACAGCAAAGAACCCCCAACCACAACAATGAAACGCCCTTAGACTTTTAAGCATTATAAAAAATTAATGATAAAGCATTTTTGATGTATAATAATAAAACACATTTCAACAACAAAGACCGTGCTACATATTCAAAAGAGGGAGAAAAACACTGTTGAAAGGGGTCATTAGAGGATGTGGAAGTGATCTCATCTTGAGCTGGTTCCCATCCTGAGCCAAGATGGTTGAGGCAGCACAGGGCCCCCGGGCTCCTGCGGGACCTCCCAGCCAGGACCCACCGGGTCCCCTCCCTCCGAGGCCTCCCTTTCCTTCTTCCAGCAAGAAAAAAACCCAAAGCTTATATTTTTACTTCCCTCCAGACACTTCAAGTATGGAGTGGGCTAATTACCTTTCAGTAGGAAACAACCACTTTAAGGCTTCTCAAAACCTTAACACAGCCATTCCCAAATCTTTACAACTGCAGGATTTGTAACTTCCAAAAGAAACCCTGCATCAGGACACAGAGCTACGTGACCAGGCCGTGATGTCACCAAAGCTGCAAGCCTCACAGTAAAATACCTCACCGGCACCATCTCGTTCTTCCAACAGTTATGAACGCAAGTCAAAAATCCACAGAAGTGGAAGATTAGGCCACAATGTTCGCTGAGCTTTACAGGTACCAGTACATACTGGAGGTCCTTAAGGAAAGCTCAGGCTGATACCATCACTGCAACCACTGCCACAGTGGCATTGTTACATTCCAAGGTGACAGCAATGGCCGTGACAGTGAAGAGAAAGAAGAGACCATTGATACACGGCAATACAGTTTCAAACGTATTCATGCAAGTGTGAAGTCAAGGATCCAGGGATCCTTCTTTTCCCCCCCATTTCTTCCATCATACCAAGCTCAGTGGTATCAAGACGTTTAAGGAAGACAGCAGGTTCACACACTCTGGTGCCAGGGATTTTTTTTATGATCTAACAGATTTATGGGTGGTTCAAATTACATAACCATATACTTCCCAACTACTTGAAGTGTCCTGCTGCTTTTCAGAAGGACAAGAAAATAAACTTGCAGAAACAATGTATAAAGCAAAGCACTTGTATGTAAATACAGTCCAAGAAAACGGAGAAATAATTGAGTAATTGTGCTAAAACTTTATTTTCATATCTTTTCTACTCTTTGGCCCTAGATACGCTTAACTTTGCTTTGTCTTTTGAGGTCTTCTGTTTTTGGTACTATCATTATAACTCTGACAAAGCTAATTATGTCAATTCTTAAATGTGAAGCAGATTACAGAACTGGGAAGCTCAGAATATGAGTTCCTAAAGGTTGTATGGCTATATAATGACAGTCACAGAAATTCAATAACAGCACTGTATGGAATGTACTCAAACGCACCCCATGAAACAAATTAAAACAGAGCAATGAATCTCTCACACTGTGCAAATAAGAGAACACAAGAAAATGTTGGTTTCTATATGTTTCATAAGGGCTATTATAATGAATTAAGATTTTGGATAATGAATCTTCAGAAAATTACAGTAAAGTTATTACCCGTAGGCACAGTGTAAATGCTTAAGATATTATAACTTCCTTGAAGCTCTTCAGGCCTTGCTGCAGAGAACTATCACTGCAACATTAAAGTATTTTGTCATGAACACGGAGGGCACAACCAGCCCTTAACCGTCTTCACCCCCAGCTGCCAGAAGGCGAGCGGGGCCAGTCAGGAGCGGCAGGGCTGGAGCAGGCACGGCGGGGTGAGGAGAGCACCTCTGTCCCCACGCTCTGCTGGGAATTCACACAACTACAGCAAATTGCTGAAGCTGCAAGCCCACATCTCTGACTAATACCCCTGGGCAGGACCCACTAAAACTTGATAGAATCAGAGTTTCTTTCTCGTTGTCAAGTGTCACGACACATTCAGCAATTTCCACTGCTATTTAAATCACAGTCCCGTACTTGGAGTTTTTAGTGATTAAAAGCCCCATTACGACGCAACAGAAATCTCGCTTCCAAATCCCACAGGTAACTTCTGAAAATCTGAACTGAATCCCCTAATTAGTCTACCAGGGTGCCAGATCATTCATTCACCTTTACCTCCTGACCAAGCTACAGGTTTAAAAAGCCTTGGCTTTTCTATCCTTTCCATAACAGAGGAAAATCTTGGCCACCTCCACTCCTGACTAGCTGCCTTGAAAAGGTAGGATCTCACAACTTCCTCAACTCCAAAGTATAAACCAAAAGAATGGGCTTTATAGTTAGCTCTCTAAATTAAAAAAAAACCTTCCAAAGAGATCATAAGAAATTGCCTCAGTTTCAGACAGGATTTCTGGAGATTAAGTTGTGCTTTGTGCTACATAAGAAATAGGCTACCCTCCCATTCACTGCTATATGCATTTGTAAGCAACGAGAGGAACTACACCAATTATATCAATAATATACTATTATCTTACCTATAAACCTAGCTTTATTAAAATAGTGCATAAAGTTATCCTTAATTGAAGAGAGACCCACTATAAAGTAACATTTAAAACTCAGGGTACATGCCATGTGGCTGAGAGTCATTGTTATTTATGGATGTTATAATTTCCCTCCTAGTCTGTTGAAATCCTCTGTCATCACAAATTCAGACAGCAAGAGGAATTAGCAGTTCCCACAAAGGCTGTTTTCCAGGCCCAGTCCCTTCCCCGCCAGCTCAAGGGAGCACAGAATTCACAGGAGCCAGGGGTGCAGGAACGGTTAACTCCCTGCCTCCTGCTCCATAGCCTGCCCAGGCGATGCCAGCGACAAACCTTTTCTTAAATGGAAATTGATCTCTTTCTCAATTACTTTCTCTCAGCTTTTATTTACTTCTTTCTTTCTTTCTTTCTTCCTTTCTTAATTCCTGTTTTGTAAACATCTTGAAAGACAGATTTACAAATCTGGTGAACTTACTACGGGAGACCTACTATGGACTAACTGCTGTTGTTACTCATGTGGCATAAAAAGTGTTCTCGGGGTGGGGGGGAAGGGGGGATTTATCTGCTAGGTGTTCAGTTAGCCAACTGTTAAAAAGGTGCTTAGCTTTAAAAGTAGTTTAGACTTTCATTTCTGTAAATCACTGTTAGAGATTTTTAATGCTATTGTTTCTTTTGTTCCCCTCCAGGGCTTAAAGTACAAATAGTATAGTGAAAGCTGAGATATACTATTAACAGCTATTATTTTTTGAACATCATCTGAGAGATTTTCAGTTTTCAAAGCACAGTTCTAGGCTGCAGTCTCCATCAGAGCTATATACTGCACTGCAGAGATTCAAGCCATATACGCAGTCAGGTATTTGCTTAACAAGAATCCAAAACGCTGCTTTAAAACCCTCTAGTGATTGAAATGAACCAATACTGTACAGATTGCAAGAGTAGATTTGTGCCAGTCAGAAAACTCCAAAAGATAAAGTACGTGAGTAGCAGTAATCGACACTCTTACTGGCCCCTGGAACTATTAAAAGCGTCCAGCTTCATTTTATTCAGTTGCTTAATTGTATTTAAACGAGTGGCCCACTCAGCATGTTTATGTGCAATAAACCTCAATGCTAGAGCATCAACATTAGTTTGGCACTTAAAAACAAGTAATAAAAATCAGAGCTACTTATTACAGTTCAAAAATTTCTATATCCAAAACTATTCCATTGTACTGACTAACACAGCTGCAGGTGCTCTGCATCTCTCAGGCTCAAACCTTTAGGCATACAAAACGTAGCACTCTCACCCATTTTGCAAAGGCTCTGCACTGGCCGGGGCTGTACATGAGAGTGCTTTTGCACATTTATCCCACAGCATAAGGAGAGGTGTTACAGCCACCTCAGCTAATACTAGCAATTTGAACAACCCTCTTTGGCAAGCCAGAAATAAGATAATTGTTCAACATAGGCTGGCTCTTCTGAAATACTGGAAGCCTTGCCTGTAATTATAGACATCTGTCATTGCTAGCCACTCAGTAGTAACCCTGACATCAATATACAACTATAACACTAAACTGCCTGCAGGCACAGCGATGGAGCCAGCTACGAGAGGCGGGCAATCATCTGCCTCATCCGAACTATCTGTCAAAGGTTCCTAACCACAAATAGCTCTTACGTTTTGTATCCTTAGGATAATATGTTGATTTATTTTAGATCCTCTAATATTTACAGTCTAGGCCATCTACTAAAATAAAGAAACAAACCTTATGGCTAATGGAGGCAGTTACCGTTCAAAACCATCACGGAAGGTCATAGCTCACCACTCCGGTGTTAAACACCGAGGGCTGCTTTGAACACGCACCTCGGCATAAGCCTGCCCTCCTCCAAAATCATACGTTTCCTGCTACAAGGTACAGTGATTGCCCTTCTCTCATCAGCCAACATTTTATCAGCCAAGCCAAAGAAATATTTACACGTTGAACCTCGAGAATATCCATGCAAAAATGCACACAGTAAGTTCCAGTCCCCTGGAGTTCACCGTGTCAGTGCAGAAATGAGAAGTGCTCTGGGGAATTCTCTTGAATGTACAGTTTTGAGAAAGGAGCTACATTAATGATATAAAATATGGTTACAGATTAAATACTTCATAGATGAAATACTTCATTATTTCATAGTGGGAAGCTGACGTACGCTCTTCGCCAAGGAATAAAGTTTCTTGAAATTCAGAGATAAACATGGTTAATTTCTTTTTAATTCTAAGGTGAAAATCACGCTGAAAGCCTCAGTCTCTACTTTTTGTCTTCATTTGAAAAACAATCTCCAAAAGGGGCAAAAAAGATTGTAGGTTTAAACTAATTAGGAATTAACATCCTTACAATTATCATAATTTGTTATTAACAAAACTGAGATTTCTTACTATGATTCACAACAGCCTCTGCTGAAGAGAAACTATTAATTACTAGACAGACAGTTAGCTTACAAGCGAGCTGCATTTTAAAAACCTCCTTTAAAATACAATTGCTAAATGCCTTACAGTGCTGTAATGTGAGACAGGTTCAAATCTTATTACTTCACTGAAATTAAAACCTAAGTTTTAATACTGTTCAAGTCGAACAATGATTCCACACTTTATTGCTTTTGAAATCCCTTGATGATCATAGGAAAAAATGCCCTCGAGAAAAAGAGACTCTGTTTTCGATAAACAGAAAATACAGTTTGCACTCTTAGCCTCTTTGTCATCACAAAAAAAGGATTTAATGCCAATTCTTTAAAAAAAGACTTTTTTTCACAAAATGTGCACCTTGTGTGCCATTTGTAAAATCAGCTCACTTTCTTTTATTTATTACTGCAGCGCGGCAAGGCAATAAAGCAGCTACTGATAGCTAATAAATTACATGCCTTTTAAAACAATTCTCCAGCTACAAAAACTTGTAACTACAAAGGCTTACATTTACATGGTACAGCGTGTGAAATGTCTGCATTTATGTTCTAGTTAACCACATAAATAAAATCTGACCCTTTATTAAACAGCCAAGTATGAAACCGGGGCTACATGTGAGATTAAACAAAGGGTAACTTTTTAAGGCTCTTCTATAGATGTACATAATTAAACATAAAATGTAACAAAAAACTAGCCTAAGCAGGTGCCAAGTATTTTTAAAATAAAACGTATTTTCAGCTATTCCCTCCAAGCTAGCTTCAGGAAAAAGAGCTATCACCAATTTTTCAATTATTGCATGACAACACTGATTTACTCCTGAATCGAAAAATTACATAAGATTTTCAATAATAATTGCAACATATTACTGCAATAGAAAACAATAATTCTCCATCACATACCATGAAAACCAGGATTTGTATTTTTAATTAAACTAAACAGCAATGCTTTGGGAAAGCATTTTTTTCGGTTAAAAGAAATTTAAACCAGAAAACCCATGCAGCCTTATTTCATCACATATCTCTCTTCAAGAAATGCTTTAAGTCTACCTATTAAACTCATTTAACTGCTCTTAAATAATTTTTCTTCATGGCTGGCCTAATAATCACAGATAACCAGCACAGAATGCTGAGGTGCATTGTTTCTTACTTTTGTACTGCATTGTTTTCATATGTTTGTTCCTTAAAATGTGATTGTCTCATAAATCAAGCTAAGCATTGTATTCTTTTTAATTGTCCCTGTATCATCACACATCTAAATTTAAGATGTGTAGTCGTAGCAGTAATTTCCTCCACTCGCAGTTATGTTTATAGTGTCTGTGGGTTTGGTTTTGCTTTGCTCACACAACTTTTTTTCATTGCTGCAGTTCCAAAATGGCAGTTCTTAGTAACTGAGCATAAAAACAAACCTTAATTCCCTACTAATAAACAAAAACATTTAAATTGCTGCTATCGAATGTTAAGATAACAACCATGTCATGTTAGGAAGGACGCGGCAGGATTCTGAATTCCTCACCAAGCACACCACCACCACGACTATCAATCATTTTGAATGGAGATGCTGTGGGGCAGATCTTTCAGTCTGACTGAGCATTGCTTGATGCAAAATGAGATGGGAAACAGTTTCCAGACACTTTTCTACTCCCTTAATCCTAGGGCCACCTTTCCCTATGGTAACCAAAGGTCTAGTTTGGCAATATGTGTTTTCTTCTATTTTGTACATGTCATCAGCGCTTAAAATATCAAGACACAGATATTCATTACCTAAAGCAAGCAGAAAGGAGGTTTAACAAACCAAGTGGCCAGGACAACAAACAAAGCCAAGCCCATGGTTTCCTAGTTAGGTTAGTCTGGCTACTTGGGGGGATGAAACATAGGTGCAATTTTAAGATGGTAGAGAATAAAAAGTGAATGATCCTTATGTGTCCAGACCAGGAGAGCATCCTTTGCTTAGCAGGAAGCCAGAAAACACTGTGAAGAGTGAATTTAACAGGACTCTTAGAACCAAGAGTTTGACTCAGGTTGGCTTACAGATATATTTAACTACAAAAATAAATAGTGATATTTCCACACTGAAAATTCAACGACTCCTAATTTCACCCAGGAATTTAAGCTAAAACATAAGATGCTGAAAACAAGCAAGAGCTTAGGAGAAAGGAGTGACATGGCCTGACCTACGAACACAAAGTATTTGAGAGGTGCATTTTGAAGAGGAAGGCTGTCAGTATCATGCTTCTGTTGAAATTAAGCAACCATAAATATAGCCATAATTTGACAAAGCATACTGTAAGTGAAGGAATTTCAAACACAAATATACTGTACAGATAGCACAGAAATAGATCCAACTCCAGATCACCAGCAGGGAACAGAATTATAGTTACACGAGTATTTATTGGAAAGCTTACAAAACTAATAAAAACTAATGAAACTAATCAATCAAAATTGGTCAAGAATCTCAATCAATAATTATTCTCAGTAATGTGGGAAGTTTCAGAGTTCAGCCTCTGACGTTAAAGTCTTCTGAACAAAGAATGGTGACACCTTGAAGTTGTACACTGAAAAACAGAGAGTCTAAACTGTCTTGGCTCTGGCTAGAAGAAACCCAGGCTACTGTTCAGGCAAAAAGAGAACAAATACACAGCAAAATAAAAGGCCGTTTCATCCAACATTCAAATCATTCACACTAGAGTGAATACATCAAAGAACACAGGGGTTCATGTAACAGGGCCAAGAAGCTACACCAGATGACCTACCAGGCAGCACCCACAACAGCCTGATGTCACACGTGCACATTTATGGGTCCCACATGACTTGGAAGCACGGCCATATCATCTACCTTCTGCACACAGACCTTCAACTAATATCATCTTTTTACAGTATGACTGAGAGCAACAGTCTTTAATAACATACAGAGCAGCATTTTGGTCCATTTTTCTGATCTCTTAAGCAAACAGGATAATCAAATCTATGTAAACGTGATGGGTAACAGAATACTGCCAGACACAGATACTCTCTGCAGTCAAAGAATGTGAACCACCCCAGGAGCAGAGCAGTCTGTAAGGTGTACTATTAGCTGCTGACTCACGCTCATCTTAAGGGATATTGCATAACTAATGTTTTATGTACAACAGCACATACATTTAGATGATTACATATAAATCTAAATAATATTCTAAATGTTACTGCTATTCAGCAGATAAGAATGAAATTAGTTATTAAAGAAAAATGCATAAACTAGAATGTACTTGTGCTGTTAAGAGCTCATTCAAAGATGGTCTATTATATGAATGCTTCTTAAATCACCAGTTCCCATGTGTATTCTTAGCAAATGTAAAATAATAATATTATGATTTTTATATCAACTTAAAAATGTTTTTACATATCTTGTGCTAAGCTACATTATTGCATAATACTTAAATTGACATAAAACCCCTGCTTCAGAAATAAAACTTTTGTTCCCGGAAGACTTCTTTCTCAATAGAGCTACATGCCTCAAGAAACAACTCGTCAGTAGTGAGAAAGCTCTGGAGAAATAATATGGAACCTTCCTCATGGCCTTCCTAACTGCAGTTCTTTTGATCCAATTTGATGCCAACTGCCAACTCTTCCAACAAAGAAGATACAGATGAAACCTATGTGGAAAAGACCACTGATATACTGTTGTTTTTTTGGGTTTTTTTCCCTCCCCTTCTTGCTTCAGAAGAATGGCAAATGGCAGAAAAAAAAGCCAATTATTTGCCTTCCTATGATGTTTAACAATAGTGCATTTAAGTCTGAGTATTTTAAAAATATATTCCTCTCTGGGAAACAGATCTATATAAGAACAACGTAACTAACAATTCTGAATTACTTTATGAGCACACAAAAGCAAATGTCAGAAATTGCTCTGAATAGTCCGATAAAAATAACCTGGGAAGGATGTGCCTGTCTAGTGAAATACAAAGTATAGCCCAAATGCTCTATGTTCTGCAAATCTGACTTCAGGATATGGAGAATGGTCGATGACCACCACCACTGAGCCAGCCCTTGTCCTGTCTGGTGAGGCAGCTGTATCATTGCTCCTCACTGCTCAGATGTACCAAGATGAACTAGTTGTTCTGCCTTCTACTAATTCAACTAGGTATGAAAATCACATGTGGGTGCACGTGGCAGCAACCAAGTCTAACACAAACCTGAACCAGACACTCTGGAGAAAACTTTCATTTGTTTTTTTGTTTTAAATGAAATACACATTTTCATAAGGGGAAAAAAAACCCAACAACCCACCTTCCTAGTTCAAGTATTCCACAGACAAACTCAAGCCATACTGCTTTAAATGTCAAAGTTGTCAGAGTGTCCCATTATTTTGAGCACATTATACACAAACCAAGGAAGCCAGGTGCCTCCTGTGGCAACTCTACACACTACAAAAAGCAATGTTCAACAATTAACAATGATTTAGCTCTTGACTTTGCTGTCTGAAGGAAACGGAGCTCTGACAGCTTTAGAACATCTGTGAATAAAGGAGACAGTTGGCTGGAAGGTGTTCCACTAAGTCATCATAAAGTATGTCAGTAATACCCAGAAAATGCTTCTCTTTTCTCTCACCCAACTTCATATTCAGTGCTTTTGGCAAAATATGTTCAAACAAGAAGAGTTTCCATACTATTATTTATTACCTTTCTTCCCTCATCTGTTATCAGCTGAAGACAGAGATTTTTTTCAGGGGAGAAAGTGATGCTAAAGTGTGTTATATTCCCAAGGACTGCTGAAAGAAATTTATGGAATGTGTTAATTCTACCATTTTAATCACAGAGATATGGATTGAAATTTAGAGGGAAATACTTTTTTTTTTTTGGCCCAAAATAAACAAACACAGCCTCTTCTTGTCTTACTCCCCAAATCTATTCCCAGAGCCACCATTATATTAAAAATGAGCCAAGACTTGACTTACGTATGAGTAACATTAGAGTAAAACAGGCATAACTATAATTACCTGCAGAGCATCCTGAGGAGGTTGAGGGAGGGGAGTTGAGCCTTCCCCTCTGCTCACCACTGACAAGACACAGCCCCATTCAGTGATACAATTATATCTTCTAATAATGCTTACTTTGAAGGTAGTTCTGTTTTAACCATTATGAATTTTAAACTTAAATCACCTATGTTAACTCAAATTTATTTATATTTTAAGCTTTTGCTTCAAGGATTGTTTTAATCACTACTTTCTGTGTTGCACCCTTACATTAAAAATTAAGGGAGATGGAAAAAAAGTCAATATTATTTAATAACTGAAGATACAAATAAGGGAAGAGTGTTTTTTCCCCCCTTACTCTTAAATGTAGATTCACATGTAGCAAGATTTTACTTGAGGATTAACCTGCATTTTCAGCTTTCTCACATCACCAGAATGGCACAGAGGAACTGAAGCAGTACTGTAGTATCATTTTGGAAGTCTGCATTACTAAGAATGAAATGAAATAAAATGTGAGGGAGGGCTGCCTTTTACATAGCTGTGCTTTGAGGGCTCCCTGATTTAGTTCATCCAGCACTGTCAGCAGGACTGAGGAATCGGCACCAGGCAGTCCCCTGAGTGACAGTGCACAAACCAGAGCACAGACATGGATCTTCAAATGGACAGACCTACCAACACAACCTGACACACAACCCCTCATACTCCTCTCCCTCTTACTATTCAGTCTTCACACTCGGCAGACTAATAGCTCTCAAATGCCAGGTGAGGGAAGGAAGGGAGGTAGTTAACTCTGACATGTTAATGAAACCACCTTGAACGGTACTGCCTGTAGCTGCGGACACCCAGGAGCTATGTTAAATTGATACAGCTTACTTAAAATCTACTTCTGTCAAGCTCAGCCTGAGTGCAAATCTCTTCTTCACAAGAAGTTTGTTTTAAAAAAGTCTTTTAATTGTTAATGCAACTCTGAATATCTGCACGATAAGTGTTGCATCTTTTCATGTAGATATGATCAATTTGGGACAGATGGATCCCAACTGACTGTATTTGCAAGACCCAACTAATGGAGCTGGTCAGTTTTACAATTCCCCCCCCCGCACATCAGTATTAGAAGATCCATCGCAGATATCTCAATCGCCCCAGCAGCAGCTGTGGGTTCCTGCTGCCCCTGCACCGGGGCCAGCCGGCTGCTCTTGCCCTCAGCATCCTCACCAGCGGGTGATTCCCTCTGCTGCTGCTCTGCCTCCCAAGGTGTGCGCTGCTCTTCCTCCTGTTCTCAGCCAGCCAGCCGCAGTGCAGGCGGAGAATGCCACTAGAGGGCTCGCTGCTTGCTACACACACATTCCTACCCGTTACTCAAGTTTACACAAGCTGTGTTATTCCATTACTAAAATTCTTTCAAACACAGAAAAATCATAGTTGCAAAATATGTTACTGGGCCATGGTTTAACTGAAATAATAGACTGAAAGTGGTAAACAATCAATTGTGTAGCTAGAGTGTTAAGTCAGCAGAGGATATCTGTATTTTCTGTGAAAAATAAATGACTGCTGTCCTTGCTCTCTGTACACCACAAATCACCATTAAATGCAGGTCGGAGTCAGTGTCATACTATGTAATGTAATACTATAATGACATACTATAGATAGCCTTACACACTTAATGGTGATTTAATCTCAGTATTTTTTTAAATGCAGGTCTTATTGGGATGATTATATTTGGTAATTACAAATGGGATAGAGATGCTGTCTCTGAATCACTTAATTAAGAGACAACCATATAAAACTCCATCCTGCAACAGGATGATCACTTCCTGTGCTGTGAACTGTAGTAAGAGTAGATGGTGTAAAACCTCTTGGTGGGTCAGGCCTCAACTGCTCAGCATCACCAGCTTTCCACCTGAGAGATCAACACCCAAACCAGCAGAGTAACCATTAGGACTAATGTTATGCTCCTCGTATGAGAGAGGAGATCCAGATAAAGAGGAATCAACAGGAAAGAAAAGTAATATATTATGTATGCACCAGATATGTACAACACATTTTTATTCCTGTCCACATTAAACTGTGCCCCCAGACA
Organism: Todiramphus chloris collaris; assembly: GCA_025345505.1. Lineage (NCBI taxonomy): Eukaryota > Metazoa > Chordata > Aves > Coraciiformes > Alcedinidae > Todiramphus > Todiramphus chloris. The sequence continues at coordinate 10,154,751 of JANVCC010000040.1, forward strand.
GCAAAACTGATAGGAATGAAATATATCTATCAATTATTAAAAGATTAAGTTGAAACTATTTTGATAGCAAGTGATAGACTCTAAACAAGTATTTAATTTTAGAGCTAAACACCAATACTATATATTTTAGACTAAGATATTAGTTGACAATGCATCCTCTTTGACTTAAAAATCAACTACATAAAAATTAACACAACAGCATGAAAACAAAATTAACAGTCTATGGCAGATGAATCCTCTATTGCACCTGTCCTCCACTGTGCAAAAGAACATCAGCCTGCCACTGATTATTTCTTTTTGACATGATTTATCGCCTACTATTCTTTAAACTTGATAAAGCAAATTAATCTTTGATTGCAGGAGCCACTGGAGGTTGTCATTAGTCATGTAGTTTGGTGAGGCTGCATGTGTTTCATTTACCAGTCACAAAGAAATGAAAGCCCAGCAGCCATCACTGGCTGCTTCAACTGTTTTCCTGATCCACCCAAGAGAAAAGATAACAGAATTCAGTACACGAGATTTTAAGCAGCTACTCTAGAAGTGCCCCATATGAACAGAACAGAGTATTTGCTTTTCCAGAAAGAATGCTGACACACTAAAATTTTTGTGCATAGGAAGGAAATGATTGTTAATGAATGGCAATTTGATCTGATAAACATGTATGTCAAGGTAGCAGTCTATGCAGTTGTACGAGCAACACAATTGTATGTATTAAAAAATGAAAAATTAATCCCTCAATAACTGCATGCTCAGCTAGAAGACATATTGGAAAAATCTGAGCATGTCTAACAAATGTGCACAGACTGAAAAACAGACCTTAGATTAGTGGGCTAGTGCTGGACCGTCCACATCACAGCACTTGCTCTCCTGCCCCATGAAAATCACATCCTAACTTTTTAAGTCAAACTCCCTCTGTGCCCGCTCCCCTCAACACAGCTCCAAACTCACCACGGCCCAGACCTCGCCTGGTGAGAGCGGCAGCACCTGAACACAGGGACAAGTGACAAACTGACCAGTCTGCACAGTACTGAGAGAGTCATGGTGGAGAGAAGACATCGTTCAGATTTAGCTCCCCAGCAGCAGAAGTGGTTTGGTGGCAATGGGCTGTGCCTGGAAGAGTTATGCAGCCCCCGTGTCGTTTCGGGGGGTTGATTCCTGAGCTTAAGTAACCAAAATGAAGCATGGTACAAAACCATCTGGGGAGATATTTCCCCAGAGGTCAGTAATTACTTCAGTGAAGATAAATAAATAAATAAATCGAGGAAGAAACTGTTGTCCAAACTACAGGAACTGTTCCAACTCAAAACAGTGATCCTACTGTATAGCACAAAACCAAATGAAGGATGCAGCAAAACCGGCTGCACATCCAGATTATTAAATGACACTTGTCAAAACATAGCAGAGTTTCAGATATTGTATGGACAGAGGTATAATGAAGACAACATTCTCACATTCAGCAGCAAAACAGTGCAATGCATATATGTTAAAAAACCTGTTCAGCTCATTTATTTGTGTAACACTATATTTACCACAAACTATCTAGGGTCTTTCTTTCGGTATCTATTGTAACCGCAAGCTCTACGCTTCAAAGAAGTTTATTAACTGGTGACACACAAAACTTTGCTGCTTTTGAAACCAATCAGAAGTATGATGTGTAAACTGCAAACAACGATGGGGTCATGCTGTCCACCTTCCCTAAATTACATATTCAGAAAAATAAAAATGGAATGTGCTAGGAAGTTTACAGAACCAGGAAAACAAAGGAACACAATCAAACAACTCCGGGTGCTCCTGAAATTTAGTGTTGCTATTATTTTTATAAACATTTTATTATTGCAACTTCCTATATGGAGGAAAAAACTCTTGATCTTTTCCTCTATCTGTAGCTTGAAAGTTAAATAAAGATTTAAAAATTGTTGTGGGGTGCTTAATATGATGCATTACTGTGGTTTTTTTCGGGCTTTATTTGAATATTTTGGAAGTATTTATACAAAAACTACATTTTGCTACTAGAGATGAGATTTGTATTCCACAATTAATAGTAACAAATACATACAAAAACTGTAGGGAAAAAATATCACCACAGGATTCTCTGTAGGTATTTGAGAAAGCAAAACAAAAAGAAACAGTCGCTTAACTATGAATTATGAATAGCAGTTTCCCATATAAAAATGCATTTTAAAAAAGGTGAAAACCTCAATATTCAGTAGATGTTCTATTTTTTTCCTTAGTTGCACAGATAATTCTATGTTTATTTAACAGAAATATAAGTACAATAACTTACTATTCATATATAAACACACACTTACTGTTTGGCTCCATTGAGAAGCTATAAATTTCATCTATTGAACATTAGCTAAAAAATTACATGTGTTTATCATCTGGATTATTCTCAGATTAATAGAGATAAATGACAAAACATAATCAGCACCAACTCTGCAGCTTAATCATTGCATCTGAGCTATAGGAAACACTTAATTACTCTCATTTACTAGGTACAATCTAATGAGAAGACATTAGCCAAATGAAAAGAATGCAGTACAAACAAACAAAATAGTTATACCATCATTAAAAAGAAACTCTGACAGTGCAGGTGACAGCATATGCAGGATAAATTACCATAATGTCCTAAATGCTGAGCTGTCAGCATGCTAATGCAGTGATCAGATACCCTGGGAATCTCAGCACTATAGCTGTCAGAACCAGGCATCATAAATCACCCCGCTCTACTGTACTGCTCATTATCACAGCTTTCTGATACATGGTTCTCAGCACAATCCAGTACAGGCAGGAAAGAAGCAGTCACCCTCACACAACGCTGACACAGAGCTGCTTTCAGCATCTTCAGAACAGATGGAGAACACTTGCACAGAGGTCTAAACGCTAAAGCATCCAGCTTCTGCCTGGGCCTTTCGACTCCCTGTTACAGTAAGAGACTAAAATAGCTTATTGCAGGTTCTTGCTCTTTGCTTAGAACATACTAAAACCATCAAACCACAATAAAGCAAAGGATATTTTCTCCTACTTCCACAGCCACTTACAACTTTTACGTTACAATCATTATTTGCACACATTTGTACCTTGGAATCTTTAAAGGAATATGCAAACTAGGGAAAACCTGTGCTAGAATGGCACACGCCAGCATGCAGCCTTGCACTCCCCATGTGCTCCAACTGGGTGAATGTAGGAAACAGCATACTCATTCTCTTACAAAATGCATTCTTCCGTCCGGTACATCACTGGAAATAGAATGAAAGGAGGAAACTAGGAAACATAAAGGTATGTGTTTATGTCTTCCACAGATAACCCTATATTTAATGCTGGGTAAGCCACTGAAACCATCATCCAGGCCAGGGGACAGCTCAAGAACATCTTAAAATGAACCCAACACTCTAGAAAAAAAACCCCAGAAGACAGACAGTACTTCGTGCTAATGATACTTGAGCATATGTAGGTCACAATGTGCTTCAGGATCTTTCCTTTTTTCACTCAGAGAGACGGGCAGAATGGGCAGATGTGATCTGCTCACAGCTCATACTGCAGGAGATGGGAGATGACTTCACTAGCTGGGATGTCGGCTGCTGGCTGTGCAAAGGTTGCTGGGCATGACACCAAATTACACCCACAACTTCAGACACTAGTTATGGGATATGCAAACAGAAGGCAGTAATTAGAGAATTTATTGTCATCTTGCACCTAGTACCTCATACCTTTGACAGCAGCAGAGTAAGGGTGAAAGAATTGTAAGTCCTATACAGCTTTGGAAGACATGCATGTAGCATAAACCCACTAGAAAGCAGACCTTGTGAACAGGGGAAACAACACATTCAGTGTAAATCTTCTCGGCTATGAGATTTTATTTGATCTCCAGAACCAACTGAACCCTCAAGTACTAATTACGATTATCTAAGGGTTTTTTTAGGTTGTACTAAGTCATTGTTCCTCTAAATGTGCACTGAAGGGGAGAGCTTACAAACAGCAAGCTCTCTTGTGTTTTTTCTCCAGCTATCTTCCACAACAGGACACATTTTTTTTTTAACCACACTACTTAAGTATACTTCAAAAATCTTCAAAACTATGACTTAGGATTGAAAACTCCATTGTGAAGGAGCCAATAAAGAAAGAACATAGAGCACGCCCCAGTCACAGTGTGCGAAGCATCAGAGCTGGGTGGTAGCGAGCGCTGTTGTGCAGGGATCTGCACAGCTGCCCAGCACAGGAACACCCACGGGAGCGGTGGGTAAAGCCTCTTGGCCACACAGAATTACTGGTGGAGAGTAAACTCTTAACCACAGTACAGGAGCTTGAGTTTAAGGTTTGGGTGGGTTGGTTGTTTTTTTTCTTTCCCTTCAATCAGATACTGCCACTTTTGACAGAAGTTTGCTGTGTTTCACACAACACAAAACCATGGTACCAGTCACAGGTTTCTGGACACAACTTTTTTTTTTACTAGTAGTGGCACAGTGATGAAAAGCAGTGAAAAAGGAGTGGGATAATAATTTTGGTTTTCACTTGAACTTTCAGATTTGCTACGCTGAGCAGAATAAGCATTCATTAAACTTTGAGAACTGTAAAGTTTCTGATACCTGTGGGTGGGTCTAATTTAGAGTTCTTCTATACACACACATTCATCTTACCTTGCCTTTATTCTCAGAATCGAAGCCTTAAGTGTTAGAAATTCCAGAGAAAACGTAGCAAGTTTGAAAGATGAAACTACTTGATCTATAACAGAGCAACCATAAATCACCTTCACATTGAGGGAAGAAATCAACTTTAAGAGCCTGAAATGATAAACCTGAGAATTAAAGAATTTTTAGGTTCCCAAACAGAAGAAAAGCGATCCTATTATTAAGAAATTTGATTTTCAGGCAACTCAAATTCCTGCTGATTTCTATGGCATTAAAACTGCTCATTGCTTCCAAAAATTAGGCCAATGGGCTTTTCCATTCATATATCTTCAGTACCGTAGGAGAAGCGTGATACAGAAAACATTGTTCACATATGGAAGCCTGGTTTGTATTTTATACATTTATCCTTGTGGGGAAACCCCTTCCCCCTTGCTAATTAAGATGTAGGGGGAACAAACACACACATTAAGGAATCCTGTTTATCCAAGACTTTGAGTTTGTGCCTGCACAAGCTAAAAAGGAAATGGAAGGTTTGTATAACACAGATATCATCCACGTGAAAATGCTTTAGAGAGAGATAATTATTTTAACATTGCATCTTCTACTATTATTCAAGCAACTCTTCATAGTATTTTTTAGTAAATACATTATGAAGTCATTCATTCACCAGGAAGACAAGATGACAGAACAGAATAACAGAGAAAGAAGTTCACTAGTTAGTATTTTTGGACTGGTTTCAAAGATTCAGACCTGAATTTGGGTGCCATTTTGCACACTGGTTATTGCTAATGGCAATCTTCTGTGAATACTTGCATACAGCCCTTGAATTCTTGCCAGACGTATAAAATCTAAACTAACAAATGCTGATTTCCCTCAACAGACTTCAAAAACAATAGTAGCAGATGTATCATGTGGTCACACAGTTAACGTGTTTGCTCTAAAAAATAAAGCAAAACAACACTCACCCCCTCCCCCCGAATTTACCACTGCCATCTCATTCCCAACACATCCCTTGGTTTGCTCCAGAAGTCCTGCAGTACCTCACGCAAACTGCAATACACCTCTAAATGACTAGGAGGGCAGAGCTGAACCTGAAAAAGTAACACTCAGGAGTGTTGGTGAACTTCTGTGGAGACAGCAGCATGTGAAAATTTACATCCTATTGAAAACAAAATTAAATAATTTTCCAGTTTAAGGAAAAACTTATGTAACTGAAATTTTATAGTTCAGGTGTTTTCCCTGTGTTCTACATAAAAATCAGCAATTTCTTTAAAGAGAATTAATTTTTTAAATTGTTTTTAGTTTTTTTTTTAATCTAACAAGTAAGGATACAGAAAGAAATGTAACATTTTTAATTCATGTACCACGAATGCTTTACTCTTAACCAAGGTTCATATTGTTTTTAAATAAGACTGTGTTTAAATTGTGGGCTTGTAAAAAACCTCCTACTTTATATAGCTCATTTCTTGTCAGGGCAATTGGCCTCCTAAAGGCCCCTTACTTGTTTGCTCAGGTACTGCCTTAATTAAAAATATGACCTAAATTTCTTTAAGACAGTTAATAATTCCATACTTAGAGAAAATGAAGTAAGGAAAAACGATTAAGGAAAGTTAAAAAAAAAAAAAGACTGCTTATGCATGGAATATGGGCATTATTTGTAGGTAAAGGCAATAATATGTGAAAGACTTAAAGTATGTTACAAGTCTTCTCAGGAAAATAACATTTATTGCCTTTCAAAGATGACATTCTAGTAATTCTGTGTTTATTTAAGTAGGTTTTAAAATCAGATTTTCAATGCTAAAAAGAGAAAAGGGCATGTAAGAATCATTGAAGTGCATGTTAAAAATCTTCTATATATTATGGTCATGTAATAGGATTCTTTTCTCTATTGTAAGATATTGCAGGGGTGGGCAGATAAATTACTGTCTATATTCGTAGAATAATAATGAAAAACTACTTTTAAAGGGAAATCCTTTCAGATGTGTAAAACACTGGTGACAGCAGCAATCAACCGCAGAAAAAGCAGTCAGTCCTTGACCAACAGACTCCTTCATTTTTTTGATGAATGACATATATTACTGGGAAAACAAATGTATAAAGTTTGTTTAAAAATACTCTGCTTATTCATAAAGTACTGTGTAACAATAAAAAAAAAAAAGTCTGGCTGGAACATCATTTGCTCTGGATATAACAAAGTAACTATGAACCATTATCACTGAGTACTAATAGAAATAAAAATTCAGTTTAGAAATAAATATATAAATCCAGCTTATCTAAAGACAGTTAATAGATTTGAAGGATAATAATCTCAAATACCGCTTTTAAGTTCTGTATTTGTTTAAAAGCTACAAGAAATATATGGACTCCAAAATCCCTAAAGTATGTAAAACTAGCTTTCCACAAACTGAAGAGTTAAACATTTTCAATATGGATTAAAACACTCATATAAAAATCTCAAAACATTGATAAAATTCTCATTTACGAAATCATGGATTTCTTTTTATTAAACATTTCCTGATTCAGGATTGTAACAAACTTATTTGTGAGACCTGTTAATGCCAGGCACAGTACTGCCTGTGACCTTCTGTGTACAATGCACCAAAATAAGGTGCTATTAAAGCTATGAATTAGTTATATTTATTATTTAATGAATTGTAAGTTCCTTCGTTACTTTCTGAGGAAATGAGGAAATTATAATGTCTTTCTCCTCGTAAGTAACCCTCTTTGGGCAACTATCAATTGAGTGTGACTGTAATTGATAACCTGAGCTGATTTTACATTCTGTTACAAATCCAGGTTCAAGAGGTTAATTATGGCCCGGCCACAGCTCATCCGGAAACACGAGGCCGCTTGCTGTATGCCTATTTAATGAAGATGTACTGCATGGATTACAGCAGCTCCCTGACAAACGAGCAGACCTCAGCCAGCCCTGCAACAAGCATTAACATTCCCTCTGTCAGTTTAACTGTCAACATCATGGTTTACAACCGTGTCACTCTCTCATTCAGAAAATGCATTGCTCTGTTTGTCCTTTCAGATACTTCTCGCTCCATGTTTTTATTCTGTTAAAGGCAGAGGTCGATAATAGTGTGTTACCAATTAATATACAACAAAATTAAAATGAGGCAGGATCAACACTTTGCTACTTTTTCAGCCACCTTTCTCTCCAAGACACTGAATTTAACCATGCGTCAAAGCAGTCTCAGTGTCTTTTAATGACAGGCATGCACAAGATACACACTGTAAAGAGAGCTGAAAATTACCAAAACACACACTTCCAAGGCAAGCAGTGATGTAACAAACATTACATGATGAATGGTTAAATAATTTCATCCAAAACACCAGCAAAAGTATATTCTACACATCAAACGCGGTTTCTAGTGCAGCAGAAAGAGGTTTAAAACTTAAAAAATATCTAAGGTGATAGAGCAGAAAAACCACCAAAGCAAACAATTCAGCACTACAATAACTGTACCAAAGCCCACTCTTCCAACCACACCTCCAAAACAAGAAGCAAGCAGAGATTTACTGCCGATGCACAGTGCACTTTTTCAATCTGTCTTTCCTCGCCAAGTGAAGATGAGGCAATGCAATAATCTCAGGGAGATCCTTAGCATCACAATTACCTGCTGGGGTGCACTGGAGAACACTAACAGTATTTTCCAACTTAACTTGACTTATATTACAGAGCACAGATTAATAAAATCCTCTTTTGACCAACTGCATTGTGCTCCTTATGCAAAAGGCAATCACTGACGGTAGCTCAGAAAGTAAAACAGGCAGTGAAAAAATAATGCCAGCCAGGATGTTCCATCTACAGAAACACACCAGCCTTCTGAACAACTCCACCGCTCTTTTTCTCTCCAACCTGAAAATCTTTGAGTTAGAGATTATTTTCAGGTTTCATTTTCAGATAGAAAAAGGAGACAAAAATCTCATTAGTTATACTCTATATTCAGAAGTATTAACACAAAAATCTCATTAGTTATACTCTATATTCAGAAGTATTAACACAATGTTTTAAAAGGGAAATCTGACATTAACTTCTATATGATTCAATCGTTTTAAAGAATGGTTCAAGTATATAAAAAGACCTAAAATATATAGAAGGGACCTTGTGGATGCCAAGCACAGTTTCTTACCAATACAGGGAACCATGCCACTTAATCCTATAAATAGCTCAAACTTCATTTAAAAATATCTGTTAATAATTTTCCCTCCATAATTCCCCCTCTGGGAAGCTGTTCTGGAACCTTGATCCTTGGGTGAGTAGAAACCAGTTTTGAATTTCTAGCCAAAGGTTATTGATAGCTGTATCCATTTGTTCCTGTGCCAACAGCATCCTTAAAAAGCTCTTTACCTCCCCAGCATTTTCAGCCCTGTCCCTTCCCTTCCCCCACACAGATTCGTGGCCATCAGTCACGTCCCATCTCAGCACTCATTTCCAGGGCAATGCAGCAAGATGAGGTCTCCTCCATGCATAGAGCCTTCTGCACATCCCTTCTATTCCAAATGAATCACTCTCCAACTGATGGAACTGTGGTTATGACAGAATCTCTGACACTCCATACAATTCCTACATTTTTTTATTTCACATTTGCAACGGGGCAGAAAGTCTCAGATAACAAATAGCTATAGCTCAGGTGCTGAGCAGTTAAGCCACTAGAACACAATCTTTTGTCATCATCTCACCACACCACTATTATAAAGATAGGACAAAAAAGAATCCTGAACCGGCAGGCTAAAGAAGGTGATTTTTTTAAGACAACATAATCTTAAATGGATGTAAAAAAAAATAAATTAAAAATTGGGAAAAATAAACTTTGCAACTTGCTACTAAGGTGTTCAATGGTTAATGGATCCATAGAAAGATTATTTATCTTTAGTAAAACTACATGAAAAAAACCCCATCAACTACATGGAAACTACATGGAAACTACATGGAAAAAACTACATCAAAACAGGCTAGTAAAAAAAACCACCAACATATTCAACATTAATATATTGCAGATGCTAAAACATCAAAAATATCTGATGCTGAAAGAGAAGTGCTTCTTATCCAGGGAAAACCTCCAAAGCCGTCCAACCTCTGGTTGTGAAAGAATCAAGATACTTCTAGCCCAAAAACGAGTATCCATGCCTTTCCTATTAAAATAACAAAAAAGAACTAAAGGCAAAAGTTCAGCCTGTCTTCACAGATCAAGAATTCCCTGAATGTATAAAAAAACTACTACAAAGTAAGGAAAGTAAAATTATCTACTTACCAACAGCAAATCTACAACATAATCAGTTAAAACTATTTAACATGAGCTAATGAGCTGGCAAATTATATGCATATTTCCTTGATCTACACTTCTTTGCTGTGTATTGTTATTAAGAATGAGTATTTATATTTAAAGACATCAATGTAAGCAGAAAATAAAGTTCCAGTCCTGAAATGTCACTGCTAATTCTGTTTGTTTAGTGATTACTTTTATGTTAAATGAAAGCAAGATACCTGCTGCCATCAAAAAACACATTCTGGAACATATGTAGGGAACTGTCTATAGAGATGTCCTATAAGGAAGATTTTCCTTCTTTTCCATTCACTGTTCTCAAATTTAGGTTCTCTGCAACACGTTCGCTGGCTGAGAAGACAACAAAAACACTCACTGTACACTCAGGCACTCTTCAAGCAAGTAAATAATTCCAGAGATTTCAGGGGGACTACCGAGTGCTTAAAAATAAGCCCATGATTAAGGGGTTTGCTGACAGAGGTGAGGTTTCTCAGCACCCTGCTGTACAGCATCCAGCTATATCACAGCTCCACCGCTGTGCAACACTTGGGAAAGCACACGGCCAAACGCAATGCAGGCAGAGACCGAGCGGCTGCTGCACAAGAAACAAGGAGGAAATGCTTGAAATGTTTTTTGTCACTCTGGACTCAATACGGCTAATCAATTGAGATAAACTACTGAAAATATTCCATTGCCTCATATGTAATAACTCCAGTTTAATAATCATTGAACACAGTTGTAGCCAAAGTACTGCAATCCTAAATCAAAGATCACTTCATATCAGGAAGTCTTAAGGGACGGTTTTGTCTAAGAGTATATGTGGCATGCTCAGATATTAGCATAAAACTACAGTCGCTACAGTTATTTTCAATATAAAAGGTTGTCTACAAATCAAAATTAAATCCCCTTCACTTTATTCAGAGTAAATGGCTGCAAAAGCATGCAAACAAATTAACTGAAAGCTTGAAAGTCAAGTTCTCAATTACTGTTTAACAGCAACTTTACTATATTTGAATATAATTTACTGTATACTTCGCTGGTTTAAAATGGAATCCAATACAGTATAATAAAACCCAAATAGCACAACAAATGATTGATGATGATGATGATGATGATGCAAATGTATGAATACTTGGGTTGGAATAGTGCTGTTTGTGGATATATTGCTAAATACTGTACTATCCTAGCATCTAATAAATCATTCATGAAAAGCCAGACTTTACAATTTGCTGTGCAACTGCTCAAAACCTGCATCATTTCTAAACGACTGCTGATGCAATGACTTTAGAGGAGCTTTTATTTTCAGTTATTAAAAGAAGTTGAGAACTCTCAAATAAAGCTATTTTTATTGACATAGGGAAAACAGCTAAAGCTGAAAAAGTTATAAACAGAGGCCACTGTAATGACAGAATAAAGACACGAGTTCATGGGTTTAAATGCCATCAAATACACATGACAGCATTTTGCTGACCTACACCATCCGTTAATTAGCAATGTTACAAACTAGCACCACACTTACACGTGTAAGAACACAAAACATCTGCATTATCATAGAGAGACATATATAACATCATCTTTATAATAATGATGGAGTGTTCTATGCAGAGTGTTCTATTTGCAGCGGTGATTCATTGTGCTAGGGGAAAAAAATGCTGACACTTTGAGAAGATATTTTCCCGTAAAAGGTTGAAGTCCTTAAGCAGCAAAAAACACCAACGTCCATCATCTTTAAACTCTATTGATTTCTGGTGAAGATTTAAAAGGCTGTTTACTTATTTCCCATCATTTCTGTCAGAGCTGTAACAGTTCTCTTCCCACTGAATAAACCTCTCATGATCCTCTTGGTGATTAAGGTCAGACAAAATGTCAAACTCCTAATGCTAAGTGCTTTCACATTAAAAATTAATACCAAATCACCAAGTAAAATCCAAACAAGAAGTCAGACATGTAAACAGTACACAATAAGGGTAATACTGACCATTACAAAAAAGAGCTATAATGCATACATGAAAAAACATTTGGCAACAGGTAAGAGCACATTCTTTCACTTTTGCATCTTTGACCTCCTTTCTTATTTTAGAGTTATTGTACTATGTTTGACACAATCCTTTTAAAAATCCTTTTTCCATTAAAGCTTGCAGTCGCCTCCTCTATTTACCCCCAAATGCCATTTACTATATGACTGAAGTATTACAAGGATTGTTTTTATTTTATTCTGAATTTCATCCAGGAAGCACGTACTATTTTTACGGCTGCTGCTAAATAGAAAGTCAGTGTACAGGTAACCAAAAGACATCCAAAGGTCCCCCTAAACCAAAATCAAATTAAATGCTAATTATCTATACAGTACTTTACACTAGAAATCATTGCATGCCTGAATATAGACATATAGAACACAGCTCTGAAAGAGGATTCCCCTGGCTTTCTGTCCAGCCTGCTCCCACTTCAGGCAACCAGACCATATTACTTCATTCATAAACTTACCAAGTTCAATCCTAAAACTAATTACTTTCTTCAACCTTTTAAGCAGTTACTCATATCCTGAGGAAAAGCATGAAACCAACGTGTGCAGAGTCAAACTTCCAGGGTGACTGGAAGCCTGCAAGTAATGATATAATAAACTGTGAAGGTAAATCTTAAATAAGGTACAAAGATGGCCAAGGGTGAAAATACTAGTTTGTATAACTAACTGTGAGTTTATTTAAGGATGTAACTTTAAAGTTCTGGTTCACCTTGCCAATCTAACTAACCACAAAAATTGCTGGTTTAGAATCCAGTAACAACATAAATGAACTATTCCCAGGCGTTAGCATGAGGAAAGAATCTATATGCAGTGGGTTCTAAATGACAAAACTTCTGCCATTTCTGCTTCTGTAACGTTGTCTGTAAGCAGTAAAGGACTGCTCAGCCTTATCGTCCTTGACTTATTCTGCCAAGGCCCTACACAATATTCCCAGTTTGGAGTGGAAATAGCTCAATTTATTTACACATGCTTCTCACCAATGTAACCATGCATCTATTTTGTGCACCTGCCTAGATACTGATGAAGAAAATAAGAGTACTGCCCATGGATTTGCTTGACTCTTAGAAGAGTTAGCTCACTTATCAGCAAGAACAACTGATTTAAGACCAGCTCTTGTGAGAGCTGTGCTTCATATACTGATGCTGTGCTACCTAACACTGCCTGCGATTTTACTGTACTGAAGGATGGTCAGTAGGAGGTATGACAAGGCATCATACAGTAGAAAGAGGGATGATTCTGTGATAGGCTTTAATATCAAGCTACGAATATCAATCAAATGCAATTAGTTTCCACCACAGATCATTAAAAATCACAAAGCATAGTAAAACCAAAATTGTTACTCTAATTAATAACCAACTGGTTGGCTTTTAAAAGTCAAAGTAACTACACAGGGAATTATGATTTGTTAATAAGCCAACTTTTTTTTTTGAGTTCTACCTTGCTCCCACAAGACTCTGATGTGAAAAGACATGTCCAGGAAGGGTCACAATCCTTGACTGTAAAATACAACACGAACACCAGGTTGTTCACTTCATATGCTTTGTTTAGCATAGAGGCAAAAAAGGAGAGATTGTTAGACACGCTTATGGCCTGGCAGTGATACAGCAGAGAAAGAGGAAACAGAGAACCACTAAGATCTGCATTAGTTCTGCAATGTATTTAACAAGGAATTTTATGTTCTCCTTCAGAAGCACAACTAGCACCACAACTCTACCTAAGCGTGCAGTGAAACTCTGTAACTGAAATTAGCAGAATTAAAAACCCAAACAAAACCTCTTTAAAAAAAAAAAAAACAAACCAAAAAAACCCCAAAACCAAACCCAACAAAAAAAAACCCCACCCTTACTTTTGCTACACATTATGGATGATACATTAACTAAAAGACCAACAGAACATGAAATTTTCTACATGGTTATTCAACTATACCCAGTATGGGTGCATAAGCATACAGATTTCAAATATTTAGCCTATAGCACACCTTAAGAAGTCAGTGAAGTGAAACATGCTTATTCAGCACACTGAATATGGTAATGACAGCACTTAACCAGCGTTAAGCATATTACACAAATCTCTTCAATACTTCAAAAAATTGATCTGCAAATTGTATTTGCCCTTGTTTAAAGTTTAAACATTGTAAAATACAAGTTTAATATAATTTTAACATAAATAATTAAGTATTTTAGATCTTTCAAGGTCACTTCCTACGTTAATGTGTATACTGTTTAATATCTCTTAAATACTCATTTCAGATATCAACACCTAAATGCTTTAGGAAAAAACCTGCATTTCTGATCCAAATTTTTTTGTTTGTTTTGTTTTATACTTGTTCTCTTTTTTATTAAAAATCACTAAGTATCCTGAATTTTAAAGACTTTAAAGAAGTCAAAGAATATTTATTCCTGCCTTTAAAGCACAAATTTATACACAAGAGTATTATTTCATAAGGAGGTTAATTGCCTAATGAAATAATGATTTGTATACGAAAATGTTATAGTTTACCAAAAAATAAAACCCCAACAAATTATTGGTAAGAATTTTTAAAATTACAATATGAATTGGAACTGCTATAAAACTTGCTACATTCTTTTCCTTGGCGTCCTTGCCTTCTGTGATTGGTCAGTGCATTGGCTATGATCCCTATCTCATGGTCATTTGGTTTTATTTGTAAATCAATAAGTGTTTAAATATTAGATGTGTAAATATTCCACTTCAAATGAGATAACCTTGCTGTACAGTGGTGCTTTCTTGCTCTCCTTCCCATCCATCATGCTTGTTTGCATAATGGCAGTGATGGAGCAAAACCAGCAGAGTACACTTCAACACAGCAGAACTCACACTCTAGCAGTTCAAGCACTCAATTCCCAGGTATGGGATGTAGACCTGACCCTGAACAAGGAATCATGCCATGTAACAGGAGATCCCAATAACCCCAAGTGAAAATGCTGGCTCAACCTCAAGGTAGTCGAGAGACACTCACTGACTTTAACTAGATTTATCTGATAAAGTGTGAGCCTTCAGTGTCCAGGAACTTGCTAGATGTTGCTTTTTATCAATCTGCAGTATTCAAGATCTTGCCCTCAGAATCCTCTGAGAGACTCATAGCAGGTCATACTAGTGACAAGGGCACATATACCTGCTAAAGAACCATCTTTAGGTGGGTAGAGAGTCAGAAGATAAAGTAGACATCTATCAGGAAGAATTAATGAGAATATGTTAATAGATAACAGCAAACTGTTTGTTTGATACTGTTTCTGCTCCAAAGAGATGCCAAACTTGCCCATTTTGGAGCTGTTTTTCTGTCACTCAAGTAGATGAGACAGGACAGACATCTTCATAGCAGAAATTTATACACATTAATCTTTACTTTACAAAGACAGAACACAAATCTACATTCCACAACTATACATAGCCAAAACAAAAAAAGATGTTCCTTATTTCCTCATTAGATATTCCACTATCTGTAGTTTCCTACGCTGTCTAAAGAAAACTAAGGTAATTGACTGTCTAAATGAAAACTTCATGTGTGAGAAGAAACAATAAAACAGATTCATTTCTGCTTTTAGAAGCCTGAGATTAATCACAAAGGAATATAATTAAGAACACCTAAATTACTCTTCACTAATAATGTTTTGCTTTCCATACTTACTCAGCTTCAAACAACAGCCCTCTCATGTACATTTTATATTAAAATCTTTTAAACCTTCTACAGATGTTTTGAAACCTTTTTTTTTTTTTTAAGAAGAAATTATTTAGACTAAATTAACTAGAAGCCTTTAAGACCAGCTCTTCCTAGTTTGAATATGCAGATTTTCACCTACTAGTGCAGTTAAGCAATGCTTAGCCTTTGAAAAGAGTGGAATTTAGCTGGGTTTGTGTTTTGTATTATACACGGATAATCTACAGATCTGAACTTCAGGGAGTTCTGTTACGCAATGGTTTACGTTTAGCTTGATCTTGTCTCTGAGAAAAATGAGGTGATTGTTACTTCATTTGACAAAAATTCAAGAGTATTGAATCATATCAACTTCTCTGAAATGGCAATCTTCCTCACGTTTCAAAAATCTCCCTATGCCAAAAATAACTTCATCATTTGAATACTTTGAAAATAGAAATATGTTTTTCAGAGAAGAGTCAGTTATAAGCATTACAGAATTGTTAAAACTGTTTAAGTTATATATCCTAATTAGTTTGGCAGAGCTAATACAAATTATGTTTACAGACTAACAATAATAAAATTGAAGTACTAGTTAAATATCTAAAATAATTAAAGGAACCATTTTTAGTCTGGCATAATTAGCTAATTCACTTTACAAGCATTTATTAAAATGAATTCACATGTTATATTCCATAGGTAGTTACACAATACTGTTTATACAGGAAAAATATAATGAACCAAACTCTTTGTATGCAGCCCTCCACAATTAAAACGAAGACTCCCCAAGTAATATCAATCTAGGATAGACTAATTAAGTTTGGTTTGATAACCATTCATTTCTTCTATTGCCTCTGAGCAAATTGTTTATTAGAGAAAGTTATTTTACACAAATCAAATCAAACTGGGTAAACCATTATATTTGAGAGAAACCTTAGCCATCAGTCAATTAATCCATCATTTTCTCCAGACACTTTTGTTTAACAAGCAGATCATATTATCAACAATTTAGATATTCTATGATTCAATTATGACAGAAAATTTATTGACAGCTTCTCTAATACTTTTGTTATGAATAAATATTAAATGTTCTCCACTTTTGATGAGTAAACCAAATGCAATCATGTGTTAAATCTAATAGTCAAAACCTGAGTGATACTTGCAAATGAAATGTTTAAAAAATATTTTAAGCCAAAATATGTGTAAATTATTAAATAAACCAAATGTACCTCACAATTTCTAAGAAACGTGCAAACAAGTTACTTGATTTCCACTAGTGGATGAAAACATCTAAAAATACTACCAAATATGTATGAAGAGATTTAACATAAATAAAAATAAACAGCTTCATGCAGTGTTCCATAAAACAAAAGGCATTATTATGCAAAAATGGTATTCCCACAACGTAAAGACTCTTTCTACTACACAAAAGAACTGCTTAAAAGTTAATTGAAATAGATTCTCCACACCTAATATGAAGATATTTGCTCTTAGGAATCACATCTATTAAAAAAAACAATTTGTGAGAATTTATAATTACAGCTGTCTTAAACTCAAGAAAAGAATATTACCTAAGAAAGATTACTCTCAGAATATTCAAACCTCCTGACAGACATCTCTCTTTGAAGAAATAAGATACTGACTCATTTACAAGTGAGCTAACCGATTCATGATGAAAGGACCAGAGGACAATGGAAAAGCTCTATCTAAACTAATGTCCATTAAAGAGATAATGGAATTACAGAAACTTCTATCAATATATTAGAACATCATTATTACTTCAAAGTATTTTTCCTTGAGACAAAGAAGTTGCTATTATAATGAAGGGACTTTAAGTAGGTTTATAGCTACAAAGGAAAAGTACTGAAGCTGAGTTTCAGAGAGGGAAGTATCCACATAATGAAAACAGAGCACACACTCATTGTTTGTCAGCATTTGAACACCATAAACTGCTTAACAGTCAATAAAAGAGCGAGCTGTTCACGTGAACCTCAGACAAATGCTGTTCTTCAGGTTTCCCAGGTCTAACACATTCTATTCATAAGAAGCAAGTATGGTTTTGTATGCAGACTCCATATCAGCAATATACTGTGACCACCTCTTAACCTGGAATGCTCCTATTGTACATATCCTAGTTAAAAATATCCTAAAGACGTGCTTATGGTCAAACATCTATAAAATACCACAAACCCATAATATCCTCCTCTATTCCTACCTCCTTCTATTTGGGCCATATATAATAATGTACTGTGGTTTACAGACATTACCTCTGCTTCTTTAAGAACTGAAATGACATTATGAATTTATGCCAAATGGAAGCAAAAGAAAAGTCAAATGTACTTTATTAAAAAGCACGTATTTCCAAAACCCCTGGCAAAAGTGATTTCACATCAAGCTACTCGATGCCTCCCGGTAATTGCATACTCTCTACTGATGGTCTCACTGATACCTATTAAGAAGTCCAGAAGCTAATATGCAGAAATATAGAACATTACTATTATTTTATGTTCTGAAACTTCAGTTGTCAGGAACATAGCTGGCCGTTAATCTACACCAAACACACTGTTTCACAGAACTCAACAGGACTCCTCAGGTGCTTAAAGCCTTTTACTTCCATGTAAATACCAAAGCCCTGCTGCATCAGTGCTGTAGCACACTTCACAGAAAATGGTCATCTCAAGAATTTTATTGGCAATAGTTGCTCATCTGTGATGCATTCAATAGGGTGAACTGCTTAAGTTCTTTCAATATAGCTCCCACATTAAGACCTGTTGCTTTAACTGGTAATTAAAATTACAAAGAAAGTTATTAAGTGAGTGAATGTAGATTAAAAATTCCTTTCACAGCTGCACATGTGCCTGAGAATAGTAGGACAAGATAAATAAATAGTAAAGATGAATGATCAACATGTTTTATCAGAAGACTGCATGCTCCAAGACAGTCACATCTACAGCAGCTCCCACTTGCCTTCTTGCACGGACGCTACCAACTATGCAGTCAGGACCAAAAGGCAGTCCTAAAAAGACTGTAATGCCTATGCAGCCATACAAATAGCAAGGACAATGTGAGACAGAGAAAAGGGTCAGAATTACATTTTCAGCAGTCGAGTGGTCTTATATCAACTTAAGTGGGCCATGAAAGTGTCCCGTCAAACTTCATTAACCATGATTCCTGGAGCTGTTACACCTACATTGATTCCCTGTCCAACAAATCCTCTTCCTACCACAGGTGCACTCTGAGCACAAAATGAGCTTTTTAGTCAAATGAGACCATTTACCAGTGCCCAGAACTCCCTGCAGTGTAAGGTCCTCGTAAAGTGTTTCACTGCAATTGTAAATATAGTGTGTTACTTAAGGATAGGGTTGTAGGGTTTTTTCCCTGTTGATAAACATATCTTATCTGCAGGATTAAACTTAAACCCTGACTGCTGAGTGCGTGACAAGACTATTTAATGCAAAGTGTGTCCAGCATCATTTCACTGAGTGCAAGAGATAGTGAGCTTAGAAAGGGAAGACAGACAGGGCGTAAGTATGTATCTGGATTGTGCATCTCAAGGATCCCTTTTACTGGTAATTCATTCTTTTCTTCTTTTTTTTTTTTTTTTAATAATAATTCAGATGGATATTCATACAGTGAAGAAAAAACAAGTAATAACAGAGATTCATGTTTATGTTACAGAAAGCTCTACGTAGCTGCTCAGTAGATAAGAATGAAGAAACTTTTCTGTGGAGACAAAAATGTAGATTTATCTCTGGAGGAAAGCATTGGGATAAATGGACAAGACTTCATTTTGATAGCCTCTGAGAAGTTTTAACCCTGCCTGTTACCTTTCTCAGCAGTGCCTGCATGGAGATAATCAAGCCCTACAGAGGCTCCTCTCCCAACACCTCAGCACCCAAATGCTTACAACCCTTGCTCATGCAAAAATTCAGCTACTGACAACTTCCAGGAGCAGCATGATTCTACCTTCCTCAAATGAGAAACCACATTTTGCTGTAATAGTCTAAAAAGTCTAAAAGGGAAGAATCAAATATTGATGCCAGACAACATAGACTGTAGCACAAATTTAGAGGGTGTGAAGATCCAGATCCTCCCGAAGAGGCTAGTAAAAAGGATATGATGACATCGCTGAAGGATGCTGACACCTTGTCACCATAACAGCCCCTGATGTCTTTTTCTCTTTCAGAACCTATCTTTGAAATCTCATGGTAAAAAAAAAAAAGAGTATGAAGAGAAGCTTTGCTCTCTGAATGTCTCATAGGAGGAAGGCCTAAGTACCAGCACTGGCAAAACGGAGGACTGAAATTAATTTTGCTTTTTGACTTTGTCATGCCAAGCCAAACAGGTGAAAAGACATCCATTTCCTTCCTAAAACACCTGTAACAATCAGTACTGCCCAAACTGCCTCTGTCAGGGCTTACATGCCAACTATCCCTGACATGAACTTGCAGGAAAAGCAGTGAGATACTACAAACTTTAGGTCTTGGGTGGCAAAACTTTTCTGGTTAAAGACAGGGAGGAGAATTTTTTGCTGTTAACCTGAGAAAGCCACCAAAGGAACACAATTTGAAGACCTGGACAGCCATGCCTGAAGCATTCTAAATGAGCGCACACAGGGACAGAGACTTCAGGAGTAGAACATCCCTGTTACAGTCTGGACAGCGCAGAATATGATTCCTTCACTGTAGTGATGATGGGGAGGGGTTCTCCTAGAAAATAGCAAGGTCTTTCTATATAAGATTAACAGTTATTCTTGTGCAAGCAGATTAACAATCATTTGAGTTTACCAGAAAGCACAGAGCTACTCTCAATTTTTCTGCAGTAAAGTATATCAACACTTTTCTAAGGAGAAAATTCCACAGATTCTCTTCCTGTTCACAGCAACAATATGACATCATGGACATGCAGATCTTGAAAGTGGTAAATGAAGTTCTCTTACATTTCAAAGGAGACACCTCTTGCAGAACAAGCAGTCAAAAGCTATCAGTTTAGAAGGTGACTGACCTGCAACACTTTAATGATATGGAAGGCCAAAAGTGGAACTGAAAGAATACATGAAGAAAAGCTTTGCTATTAAAAAAAAAAAAAAAAAGAACTTAAACAGAGCTAAGAGCATTTTGCCTTTACAGCCATACCCATGCAGTGGGGATAACAGAGAATGGGGTGTGAGAACACCGATGCTCTAACTGTATGACTCTTAACAGCAGAGGCACTGCCATAAACTCTTCCGGTGAGAACATATGATTTGTTTACAGAGCAGCAACACATGCAGAAATGCAGGCAGTTCAAAGGCTATTTATACTTTCCTTCTTTAACAACAAACATTCATAATGAAAGCACTGTAACATCTGCTAGGTCACTTGCACATAAATTGTTGCAAGAGCTATACTGAAACTTCCCATTCTTGGAAAACAACAAGCAAACAAAGAAAAAATAAAAATAATTTAAAAAATCCAAAACAAAACAAACCACAACAAAATCAACCCTCACAACCAAAAAAAAACCATGGGACAAATGATAATAAAGTTCCTGGATGAGTGAGCGAGTACTAGCACTGCCCAGTGATGTGAATTTTACACCTCTATTTAGATGATTCCTCCAAAATATATATGCTAGATATCTCTTTTTAATAATAGTTCCTAGAATCAACACACCTACTGCAACTTCAAAACAGGAACAGGAGTTGAGAGCTCCCAAGTGAGCCCCTGAGATCCCAGCTGAACTACAATACGGTAAACTTGAATATTTATCATGTCAGCAGCCAATTATTCAACTTTTGTAATAAAATAAAACTCCCAGACACTAAATCTCATTCACAGACCACACAGGGGTGTATGGTCATTCTTTTTTGTTTTCTATTTGTGCTAAGGATCCATTGACTACAATAATTACATTTTCAGTACGGCCGCTAACACCCATTGTTATAGCACAGTAAGTTTCTCCATACCTTCTCAAAATCAAGCTGCCACAAACGCACACTCATAGGTTGGTACCTGAATACAACCAAGGCTTGTAGGTCCTACTGAAACACAAGTAACCGATCGCAGAAGAGTCCCTACCTGGCCTACTCGGAATCAATCCTGTTACGGAGTATCTTAAGGTCTATGGAAGAAAGAAAAGAAAGAAAAAGAAACCAAACAAAAAATAACCCAACCTAAACCCAAACCAAACCAGATCCAAGATTAGGAATGAGTTATCTCAAACGTCACTTCAAGTGCACTGAAAACATGTGTGGCAGAAGGACTTTGCTGTGAAGGCTGCAGGAGAAAGTGAGCACAAGCAAGCAAGAACGTGGCAACAGAAGTGTAAAGGAGTGAGCAGGTGAGGGGGCCTGAAGTACCTTGTGAGGATGATATAAAACTTTGTTTGGAGCTGCAGTTCTAACTCCATTGAGTCTTTGGGATTAACACTGGGTGACCTACAGGCCTAAATTCACTCCAAAGATCAGAAAAAAATTTTCATTTTCTACAGTACAAGCTTTTCTTGTAGCTGGAGGAAGTAACACCTTGAGCAGACTCTGCAACTCCTGGTGTTGTACTGTAAAGCCCCAGTCTCATCATGAGAGATTGTTAAATTCCCAAAGTCTAAATTCTGTGTGTTTTCTCCTCTTTTAAGATCAAGATATCATGAATTCTTTCACTACAGCTCCTAAAATTCCTGATGTATACTTTGCCTCTCTCTGTTTGGAGGATTTAAGCAGCTCTTAACAGCTGACAGCTGTTGATGCAGTTTCTGTTTCATTTCAGCACAATACAATAGAAGTGTGCATTGCTACGAATGTCCTGTTGCCCACCCCACCACCACACCAGGGACCTTCAAAAGCTGTCAGTCTGTCTCTGGAGCTGAATGTTGCAGTGCAGCTCCTGGGTTTTAAATGCTTAAATATAAAAGAAGGCCTATATTAAAAATGAAAAGTGTATGATTCATGAAATAAGGAAACAGTAACTCGATCATAACAAATATATTTGACCTTTAAAGTAGTAACAAGAAACATTAAAAACACTCAAGTCCTCCTTTGCTGCTAAGTTTATTTTCCTCCTAAGTTGTGCCCCATTATGCTACAATAATCCTTCATTATTCCAGTACAATAATGCACTGTCTATTGTCTACCTATAGTTGTCTGGTGTCTATTTAGTTTTATAGCAAGCAAGCAATTTGAGAATATGGTAATAAAGCCTCAATCACAGTAATGATGTATGATGGGCTGTAATTTCTGTGTGCTAATGGTTTACAAACAGTATCACAATGATGACGGGAATCTCATTGATTCATTATATGAGTGCAATAATATCAAAATGACTTAATATAGATCACTATTTACTCATGCACATACTGATAACAACCTCTATATATTTCTATATACAGATATATAGAAATAAAATTAGTATTAGTCTTTCCACATAAAAGTTCACACGGCACAAAACATTTTGTGTTGAGTTTCCTAAATCAATGTTTAAAGTTGAAATTACTGCATTGAACGGGTTCTTTGAAAAGCAACCCATTGATTTTAATCTGCTTGAAGCAATCAATTACTCCCTGTCCTCTTTATTCCAAACTGTAATGAAAACTAAACTGCGTTGTCTTGAAAACTAAATGTGAAGATGATCATAAACAGAATTTAAACTCCATGGATTATTCATATCTACCCATTTAGATTTGCCATTTCCATTATGAGTACATTTGCCATGAGCATTTAATGGACATCTAAAAGGGAATTCATTAAAGCAGGAGCTGTTGGCAGCACTTATGGGCTTCAGACTGCTTTATGTTTGCCTTTAATAGCTCACTATTATAAAAGTGATATATTGTGTTCATCCCATTAGTAGTTTGCAGAAAGGTCTGTAAGACATAACAAATCCTTTTGAGTATTGTCAGAATCAAAACTAAATCACAGGGTATTTTTTTCTGCAAGCAGCGTATTACGACCCCAACAACGGACCATTTTAGGTCACCTAAACTTTGATAATCTTAGCCAAGTAAGAATTTAATGACCTTACAGACTGTTTGTTCTTTTTTTAATGAAACACTCATCAATTATTAATGCTGTCTCAAATGCACAGATTTTTAAAAACTTGTCATAACTATTAAGGTTAAGCATGCTTAAAAATGAAAAACGCTTTCTCAAAAGTGTTTTCTCACTTGTTTTGGGCCAAAGTAGTATCAAGACAAGTAGGAAGCTTAATGCCATCGACCTGTCAGTGCAGACACCGAAGAGCCAGCAGCATGCACCCACCTGCTTCCCTTCCCTCCTGGCACTCCAGAGAGGAGCAGAAAGGATGTTATTTGCACAAGGTACTTGCTTTCTGGCAACTGAAGAACAAAGTTGAACTGCCTCGTAATCAACTGCTGAGAGTAATGCAAGGTTCATGACAGAAACACCCCTACGTATCATAGCTCAGCTCTACATGACTCTAGAAATAGCATTATACACTTTACCATCTAAGTGTATTCAGGCTGGTAGTATCAAAGTGTTAACTGTGATTAAATCTTTATAGAATACAAACCAAACAAGTATTTGATTATTCCCTGCTTGTTCCTCAGAACCATTACCACCACCAGTCCATCACACCGAATACAATTCTGTTTGTTAACTTGTGCTCCCTCTGGTGACTTTCTAGCTGTAAGACATACTAGATCTTCCCCAGCAGATGCTATTTATTTATTTATTTGTAAAGAAAATGGTGGATTTCACGACATGCACAATTAAAACTCTATATTTAAAGGGATTAACACAAGTACTAAAAAATATGAATCGTATATAGTCTCTCTGATTCTAGATACATACTTTGAAAAAATATGAACCTCATTTAAATCCCAGTTGTTCAGGAGAACACCTTTTCTCCTGAGCTTCAAAGTGTACTGGCAGCTTTACAAAGCAGTCCTGGTACTACACTGAGTTGAGCCACCATACTCAGAAATCACTTATACAGAAGAGCTCTATAAACTGAAGTCAGTTGTAAAGCCTGCGTAGGTAGAACAATTCTCTTATATGATGAAGATTATGCCACACTTCCAGCAAGCACCTTCACTAAAAGATGATGATGTTGAGCAAATAAGCAGCATTTATCACCTATCAATGAATTTCAGAAGTGATTGACACAGAACAAAGGACTTTACCATGTTCAGAACTTCCTAATAAACATGAGAAGAATGAAGTCATTAGTACTAGGAAAGAATCCAGAGAAGCAACTGGTCATTCTCACTTTGCTGCATCTCAATTTCCAACAACTTCAATTTAAAGTAATTTGAAGGATGGTAAGTTAATATCTCTCCCCAATTCAAAAAGCAAAATACAGTAACACAGTAACACAGGCATCTGCAAGGAAAGATAAGATACCTGTATCTATGAGACAGACAGGTAGAAGGAAACACTATTGTTAGTGAATTATTTCTGCTGGGGCTGTTGTCTATCAACTCTAAAATTCCCTCCTTCACCTAGAAATTGACTTCAATGCGTTGGTGTGTGATTATTTTAGATAAATATTCAGGAAAATGATATTTTTAGAATTCACAGCATGTACATGTTTGCTTAAACATATATAGTTTGACATTTTTTTATACCAACTTCCAGGGAACATGGAAGTCTAAAGTGAGATAGATACAGCAAGCTCTTCGGGTCTGGATCAGACTACTGAAAACCTGGGTCTGGGATTCTATAATAAAAAGATGGCATTTTTGTAGCAGCAACAGGAAGCAGTACATCTTATTCTCATGCAAAAGAACAGTAGATTTGTCACAACTCTCAAGAAGTCTTTGAAGAGCCTCATTTGGATATGTGGCTGAACATGGGCGACACTGTATGTGAGAAAGAATGATGTGTTGTGTGCTGCAACTACTACAAGTGCTGGAATTTCTAGTTCATGGAAATTCACCCCTGGCAAATTCACTTTCTGCAAGAAAATTAGTTTCTATTTGGAAAATTATCCAGAGCCCTGTATAGCCATGATCATGGACAGCACAACTAGAAAAAGATGATGCATCTTTTTAAATCCTGATCTCAGTTGAAATCATTGATTTCATAGGATGCTAAAAACACCGTGAAAAGAGTCTCACTAGTTGAAGTTACAGAACCAAATATTTTGTTTGAAGATGACCAGAAGACTGTGTATTTAAGGAAGACCACAGAAATTCCTAAACTTCAACATGTTTATATTATCAATGTATTCATAAATGGTTGAAATGAAAGGGCTTCCAGCCTAAACTGAATAATACAGTACCAATGGGTTCATTTTCCTTTTCCTGGAGAGAAATATCACATACGGGTAGTGTCTACCACCATGCATTGTATATTCTTTTGATTGTAACCACCAAAGCCAATCACATCAAAGACAAAATGCTCCATATCTATTATTTTCCCAGTTAAAGTTGGAATTTCTAAACTTTAAGACAAGAAAAACATTTGGCTTATTTGGAAAAGCTCTACTGATTTTCCTAATGGCACAATAAAATGGGATAAAAAGAATAAATGATCCAGATATTTAGGGGAAAAAAAAAAAAAAAATAATTCTGATTTCACAACCCAGTCAGCTTGCCCACCTTTGCCAACTCCTTTCTGAAGAGATTCAGAATGCTGCTGAACACCAACACCATTTCATTGTCTTGGTCTTTTGCTAAGCCAAATAAACTTTTGTCTTTTTTTTTGCTACCAATTGTCAAGCATACGCAATCTCTCAAACTTTCATACCAAGAGCCTTAACATAGAATCTTCAGATAATTCTGGTTGTCTTAGTTTCTGAACTCACTATGTCAACTGAATAGAAAATAGGATTTAAACAGTAACTCCAAGCAAGCTGACCAAATTTCTCAGAACTGCTAAAACTCTTCCTACCTACGTGTAAGGAAATTATTTGCTGAAGTAGAGGTAACTTCTGAGGAAAAAAAAAGGAACACTCCTATCCTACTTTCTCGGTGAATGACTCCACTGTTGAATCTCAGTAAATATTTCCAATGAGCACTGAAGAACAAACAACGCTAAAAAGGATTAGAAAAATAGGTTTAAAATAACCAATTAAAATTCAGATGTCCATAAAAGTCACTCACAATTTCCCCACAGTGATCTCTGCTTTTCTTTTTCTTATCACTTCATTGATTACTTTTAATGACAGAACGGAAGAAATTTAGTTTCTGAATTCCCTGGACTAACTATAGAAAAAGTAAAGCTTATAATAGGAACTAAAAAGAAACGCACCAAAGCAACAGACTTAAATGAAAGGATCCCACTAGTATATTGAATGAACCTGCACTTAATTGATATTTGGAAAGACATTTTGAACTGCTGGCTTCATGTTCTTGTTCTTAGCTCATTCTCTCAGAAAAGTATGTTTTAGTGATTTCGTATGTCCACCCTTTAATCACAAGAGTGACTAAGCACAGTAGTCAGAAAAGAAATAAGTTAAATCTTTCTGTCACAGAGATTCTTTGATTATGGCATGAACCTTTAAATCTCAACTGAGAAAGGGAAATTCCCCTGCACAGAATTACTGATCATCAACTATCAAACAAATGTATTTACTGTTGCCTATTCCTATTGTTTTTTCACTGTCCTTAGATCTCTTCAATCAACTTGGAGCATAAGCTGACTATTGTAGTTATGCAGACCAGTACAAAAATATTTTCAATCTTCCAAGAAATTTTGAAGTGTTGGAAGACTGCACTGAGCAGCATTAAAGGTCCAGCAAATACCCATCTTACAGCTGAAGACTAGTAAGTCCTCAAGAGCAAAAGGTCATGGCTGATCTGCTAGTTATCAGGAAGCAACATTGCTAAAAGCGTTCAGAACATAGATGTAAATTCTGAACCTCATGTCTGAAGTTTGATTTCTTTGATGTTAGTAGCAGTATACACAAGGTAGGTAGTTAATAAATGCTAAAGAAAAACAATTAGACTGTCCATATTTACATTAATGGAACATGGCAGGAGCAAGCTAAAACCCCAAACATTAACAGCAGAGACATCAAGAAATTCCTCATGGTTGACCTCTTCCTACATTGGCAAACAACTAACTAAATCCAGTTTTGCCTGAAACATCTTAATTCACTGGAGTATATCTCCAGTCTGGTGAAAGCACTGGGAAAAGTGAGCGCAGGTATTACCAAACGTTTGCATGAGCCATGAATTGACACACAAACAGGAGTGCACCCTGGACACCCTTTCCTTGCTTGAGCAAAATGCACTTTCTGCAGAGACTTCTACGCAAACCTTTCCTGGTGAAGTTATTTTCATACAGAGGCAAAAGGAAGGACACATGTACAACGTGTCAACTGCCTCAGAGGAAATTTTTAACTTAATTCATCATGCAGCATTTTCCAACAATGTGGACTTCTTCTTTATTGTGATAATCTCGGGCATCTTATGAGGCTATTTACACAAGGCATGTGAAACCAAGGGCAGTCCAAATAAAAAAATACACCCCAACCCCCTCCGAAAAAAACCCCACCTTGGTTCAGAAATCTGGCGACTTCATCAACCTGGAAATTTTCCAGATCAAAGGAACTGCAAAACTAAGGAAGTAGCTGAAGCCTCATTTATATCTAAACCCCCAAAAGGTTTCTTATACTATACCCTGGATATGATTGCTGCTGCTCTGCAGGAAATAGTCCTTAGCAATCCAGCTCCATTGACTTTCTCTCTTCTAGAGTGGAAGTGATGTATGGCTGGTCAGACTGGTTGCTTAGGTGTGACAATAGCTTGATGAAAAGAGACTAAGTTTTCTGTACATGCTGCTCTGCAAATGCTCATCTTCTTAATTTTTAAAGGATCAGGTAAATGTTGATCTTTTAATACAAATACATGTAAATAAGTCTAAAAAGCATGAAGAAAATAATTAATAAACCATCATAATAGGAATGCAAACTCTCCTATCCTGTTTAATTATAAAAACAAAACAGGAATAGCAATATGAGAGGAAAAGATAAAAGGAGAAACAGAATGTTCTTTGCAATTCTGGGTTATACCAGAACTTCTGCGTATAACAAAATAAGCAGAAAACACTCCAAGAGACTGGCAGCCTACATGCGACCTTCAACACAGCTCAGAAATGGCACTTTTTTGTGAGATCAAAACCAACTGACCTTGAGGTCACAAACAGTGGAATTTTGTACTTTATCTACTCAGTTACCATATTTGTTTCAAATGTAAGAATAGAAAATGTCAGTGCATAAAGTGGAAATATTTTTGCTTGGGTTAAATATTTTCTCAGAGGGAAGGGAGGGGGAATAAAAAAAAAAAATAACCTTTACAACAAACTGAAGTTCGTGCCCCAGAACAATTCCTATTTGAGAACTCTGCTATACAAATATATATTCCACATATAAATCTAAAATGACAACGTTATTCTAAAAGAAAAATCTAGATGACCGTTTAGAGTGCTCTCTTAGTAATATACTAATTACTGATAACTAAATTATGTAATTTTGAAGGAGATGCTAAAAAATAAAAAAATTCAAACAAGCCCTGTCATCATTACTGACCAGTGCAGACTATGAACACAGGATCTAAACTGAATGATGTATAATCAGCCAGTATCAACAAGAGTAATCTAACCTCCTAGGAGTTTACTGTTTTGTTCTTTTTTGACAGACATACTTATCATGGGTTATTTTGCATATTTTTCCTCCCTGAATTACACAAATATGCAATAAGCAATTTCATAATTAAGTTAAACTTGAGTCATAAAAATTGCTGTAGTCTAATATTAAAGAATTATTCACTCTGCTCTGAACTCTGATGGTTAATTTACTTACTGCAAGGTCTGGGAAATTAATTCATTAAGCTACTTAAATAATGAAGATAGGAGGCCAGCATACAGCAACAAAACCAATATATTTTAGATGAGTAAGTCACAAGATAGCCTTTTTTTTTTTTTTTCTTCTCCCCAAGATGCCCTATCAGTTGTTTGTTCATTCATTCTAAGCTGGTGTGGGATATACAGCACAAGTAGAAAGGTCCAGCTGTTAGAAGTTACTCAGAGAAGAGAATCTGCTTGAAGTGAAATGGTAACTGAATTATTAAACATAGAACATAATCAATGTAATAAATACAAACAACATAATACATATGAAGTAGTATTTAGTGACATGGACAGAAAACATAAGTAGTGTCACTAGGACCAAGTCATCAAAAGCAAAGCAGAGCCAGGTAAGCCAATAAGCAGACATATGTGGAAGCAAAATTTAAAACTACTTTCGTAAAACAGAAAAAAGGAATTATATTAGGCTGTATCAGATTAAAATCACTATGCAATTTAACAGTTCCTCTGTGCTAGAAAAAAACCAACTGTACTTTCATTCAGAATAAGGTGAAAAAAGCTGAAAGACTGATTCTCTTTAACATTTATTCCTCCCATCAGCATTCCTAAATCTCAATTTCTGAGACAAGTAAGCAAATTAAAGAAACTGATGGCTATCACTCAAATACCAAGGGAATAGAGCAAAAAATTAATTGATTCAAATACTTAAAAGTAGCTGCAACCACACCTACTTTGCATAGAAAAACAAAATATGAAAAAAAAAAAGGGCATTTCATTACAGATCCAAACATGTGTGGAATGACTTCCAGGTGACTTAGCTTACGTTTACAAATGAACTAGCACCTAACTTCACAGGGAATGTCGGCATAAATACCAGACATTTTCAGAAAGCAAATCAATGAACAGACTCAACCTCATTCCCCTTTACAACATACTTGTAACATTATTAGAAAAGTCTGTTCCTTATTCTTTTCTTAGTATCCAACAGATTTTTTTTTTTTTTTTGTACTTTAATTGATGTTCTCAAGTGTCTGAAATGCAACTCTACTACAAGAAAAAACAATCATGTTCGCTGCATTTTGTGACGCACTGTTTTGTCACCACAGCTGCTCTCTCCTCCTGCCACCAGTTCAATTTGTTCTGGTCACTTGCTATTAGAAAAATAGTCTCTTCCAAATCACAAATTATACTCACATCCAAATAACCCAATAATATATTTGCCAAACACTTAAGAAGTCAATAATTTGTAGTGGAAGTGGGATTAGTTTTTAAGTCCACAAGTGATGGCATCAATTCTGAAATGTTTAAATATTAGTTTACAAATACTGCTTATAGCTTAATAGCATCACAGACCTAACTTCACAAAGATATTGGCTCTAGACAGTAATTATATCCTCAGCCTAATGTTGCAGTTAATGGACATACACATTTCAATGATAATTGCAATGCCTGAACATGATAATGTGCCTTTATTAGCAGCTACAAAATAAAGCTCAGTTACAGTCAAGTGCAGAACTGAACTATGCTAATTATTTATTTTTAAGATTGCCTGATTCGTGTTATAAAAATCTAAAATAAAACAGCACAGAACTTAAATCAGTGCTTTAATTGCAAACGTGATTAAGTAATATCTATATAATGATTCATGCAAATTTTAGTTGTCATGAGCAATGAGCCAAAAGATAAGAAGCTAGTAAGATAAAGGGGTAGGTAACTGACCTGCAAATATCCTGCACTTAAAAAAAAAAATAAAAAAAAATTAAGGATTTAAAAATTTTAAACAGCACTGCAAGAAAAGGAGGAAGACTAGGACTATATAACATAAAATTTGGGAAAAGAGAAAGCAAAACAAAAAATCCCCAAGCACAAGCAGAAGAAAAAGTGCTGTACAGAAGAAAAACATACTGATTCTTGCATAAAACAACCAATTTTAAAAATGACAGAATTGAGAATATGGAAAAAGAAGAACTCTTTACAACTCAACCTGATGAGGAAACCAACATTTATGATTCTGCAATGTTCTTAGTGTTTGTCTTTATGTGCTGATAGGTTCTTTCCTGTACAGAATTTCAAAGTAATGGAGAAATTAAAAGAAGAAATTACTGAAAGTATTGAAAGAACAGGCACAGTGTACTGTGATTTAAAGGTTGCCAAGGCACTGTGAGAATTGTTGTTTAGTCACATGAATTAAAATGTCACAGATTCTAGCTTACTTAGTTGGTTGTTTTTTCTTTCATTTAAAACCAGAAAACCTAAAAATTCTGCACCAAGTACTCAAAGAATACTTCAAAGTATTAGATTTCTTCAAAGAAAATCCAATTATTTTTCACATGAAGCAAGTTGGCTGTCAGTGCAAGCCACAATCCAGAATTAAAAATAACTATCCCTTTTTACAGGTAATAGCACAATTAACTTCGCTTAGCCAATCTTCAGGCAATTAAGTAACTTCAAGTATTAGCTCAGGAATATTTGCTGAAAGTTCTTTCTACTCATGGCAGGATAGGAACTATGATTGAAAACATGAAAGGAGATCTGCCCAAGTAACACTTGCTTGAGTAAATCATCTCTAGCTCCTAAGCTTGCTAGAAACTAGTAAAAGAGTGGAGAAGTCAGAGCCTCTAAAATGAGGGAACCAAAGAAATCCACATACAGAGGAAGCCACTATTTTTCTGAGGAGTATAATAATAAAAACAAGCAAAAAAACCCGCAAAACCAACCCCAACCAAAGGAAACAAAACCAAAAACGAAACAAACAAAAACACCACAAAAAAAACCCCAAAGTAAACCACACTGCCAATTCTTCTGTCCAAAACATTGGATGAATTCTGAATGCTGAGCTGCTCTAAGTCAAACTGGCAACTCCGATCCCACAAAAAGATCTGACACTTCAAAGTATGAGCTATGGATTTGAGTAGTTTTGTGTTTGTCTCCATACTGAAGACAGATACTTAGTTCAAGAAACATTAAGTGTTCTCATTCCTGCTCTTTAAAGATTTGGAAACAAGATTTTTCTTTAAAGGTGTGATTAAAAGCATCAGGAAATTACTCGTCAAATAATACAACTGTGTCTGCCCATTTCAGTCTTATCTTTCCCAGCATTTTGACCATACTGATTGCCGAGTGTGTGTAAAACACTTGAAACCTCTTTAAAATTTAAGTTGAAGAACTTCTGAAATTCAGTAGGCAAGCATAATGTCTTACTTGCTCTATATTAAAGCTAAAAATGATTACAATAAAAAAGTTTACAAAACAATCATTAATCAGATTTGTTAGGATGCTCTTATCTGTTCCACAGTTTGGGAAAAATCCTGCAATACTTTGATCAATCACCATGATAATATCTACTTATTTTGATATCTGTATACTAGCTGGTATATTCTATTTAATTCACCATGGCCTGTTAAACGAATCTGGAGGCTTTTGTGCCCAGCACTATGCAGCATTTCCCTTCCATCACTTAAGTGGAAAAAACACATACCTGTTATGTTTGATAAAACAAACCCAGTTCTGCCTGTGACATTCCTCTCCTGCACATAAAACCAGAAAGCAAAGTCTACGTGCTGCCTCAAAAGGAAAATAATTTTGTAACAGCTGGCAAAGCTTTTCATCAGTACCAGATGGAGCCGAGCCCCACTGTAGTCAATCCCTACTTTCTTTTCCTACATTAACCGCGAGGAGATTTGGTGAGAATGGTGAGATAGCACAAAACAGCATAAAAATGAGGTTTGTCCCAGTGAAGTGAAAAATTCCAATGACAGTATTTTTCTTCTGAATTAACCGATCTTTATTCTTCCTCGAATATGCCACAGAAATAAGTTGTACCCAATTCTCACTATGTTGCTTCCTTAACAAACTCTAAATGTTAAACTTAAATGAGAAGCATTTCACGCAATCTGAAAAATATTCAGTTCAATTAAAAATAATTGATGCATGGTGAAATAATTCTTCCCAAAGCTGCTGTAAAATCTTCAAAAAATAAAGCTACTTAATAATTTTCATCTCCTACAGGCTAGAGAGAAGCATTATTGC
This sequence comes from Todiramphus chloris collaris, assembly GCA_025345505.1. Classification (NCBI taxonomy): domain Eukaryota; kingdom Metazoa; phylum Chordata; class Aves; order Coraciiformes; family Alcedinidae; genus Todiramphus; species Todiramphus chloris. The sequence continues at coordinate 10,188,106 of JANVCC010000040.1, forward strand.
ATATTAAAAATTGGAGTGTGGTTTTCCCAGAGGTAAAAGAAAGTTATTAAAACAACCTATTTATTGTTGATATAACTATCCATTTGTGCTACACAAAAAGTAACAATTTCAGTACATTAAAAGAAAAGCTAATTAAGGCATAATTAGTATTTTCTATGTTTTGATAATTAAGGGTTAGTTGGCTATTTCTTTTCAAATTTCTATTTGATGTACCCCAACAATGCCTTTAATGAGCAGATAACACTATTGAATCCCTGATGGCTGAGGAGTTTAGTGACCACTACTACATTACTTTCATTTATCACTGCCTCTTTACCTATAAATTAAAGTAGCCCTGTGGCTATGTTGATCTACTTTATATCAATTTCTTCATCCATATCAGCTGAATATGTATGGCATTAACCTCATTTACCAGTTTGGAAAAGCTGAATTAAAATGAGATCTAATTTCTAGTGCACAGAACAATTTCCAAACTGCCTGCTAATTTCCAGCACCTGTCAGTGCTGTGATCTTCACCTCGCTGTAATGAAATCAAACAGTATATGTATTTTACAGCTCAGAAAAGGATAATCATTCAGAAGGGTGAAGATATCATAAATCATGAAGACGCTTGGACCCAGAATCTTTTCTCAGACACACACATATCAACGCCTTTACTTGCATGGAATTCCCACTCCAGTCAGCAGGGCTGCTGCAGCTCGCTGGGTCTTGTGTTGTGCAGAGTGAGAAGTAGCCACAGCCTGCATAACTATGGTTGGGGTTGGTTTATTTTTTCCTTTTTGCCAGGTCATGCTGCTGTGTCTGCAGGCAATGTAATCACTGAAATATGCATACACTGAAAAAATACCAAACAAACTTAAGTCAAAAGAATACACATCAGACATTAGAAGCCGAGCCTGTGTTCAGTGGTTACACGATACCTGATTACATGAGCTTTTGCTTTCAGCTACTGCAAACATACAGCAAGGAAATGATATATTTTCCTCCCCTCTAAACAAGCTGTAGTCTAAATTCTAAACCCTCAAGATAATTTTAAAATTATAATGCAGATCTGCCTCATATGTCACATAATTTAAAAGCTTTAAAACCACATATAGATGCAATCCTAAATGTTAATAGAGTAACTTCTTTATATTGACCATGTAAGCAACTAAACTATGTTCAGGATGCATTAAGAAATCCCACTGCATCTCCCCACCCCACTTTATAATCATGCTTCACCCTGTATTTGTAAAGGCTTTTTACAAAACATTAATCCATACTCCTACTTCCTTCTTCACTCTCACCTGCCCTAGATCAAAAACCAGACCAGATTCCTCAAATGATACACCCACAGAAGGGGACAGTTCATCTCTTCATGGGGCTGTTTCCCAGAAACAGAGGAGTTGTAATTCTGACTCCTACTTGTCTACCTTGGGTCCCTCTAGCTTTACTTCAGGCTGGGTCAGAAGAACAGCCTGGCTTGCTGGAACACCCTATTGCTAATGACCTTCACTTATGGAGGTCTCCCTGAAACTAGCGCCACCTGGGACAGCCTAAAATTACCTCCAGACTTCTCCAAACACACCCAGCACTACTGCTTGATTACAAAAAGCAGAATAGGGAACCATTAATTGCTTCATAGTAGAGCCAAAAAAGTTCAGCTAAATGCGTTTTAACCATTGAATTCTTTTGAACATTGACAGCAAACACCAAGCTCGCAAGCCTGGCTAGGCTGGTTAAGGGTCTCGCTGCCATTTCTTAGAAACTGCTCTGCATATGAAAGCTGACACAACTCCAGGCACGATGTGTACTCAGGCCCTGCTGAAGAGCAGAGCTTGGTCTCAAACTTGCTATCACTGACATTGTCCTCCCCAGTCTCCTCTGACCTAACATGGGGACAGGTTCCAGCTTTGACCTCTGCCTCCAGACTGAAGTGAACCAAAGGGGTAACTCTAGTTCAAGAGCGCCACATGCTGTAGAGAGCACACATGACAAGTGCACACTGGAGAGAAAGTCCTTCATCTCTGTCGGGATGCTGGAATGTAAAGAAGTGCCATGATAACCTAATTCTAGGCTCTACTTAACACTTATTAACTGCATTCATGTTTTTAATGTCATTTCTTTCTCGTGTATCATCTGCACTGCAATCGTCCACTAAATACTTCTATGTTAACTTCAGAAATGTTAGTAATTAAGTTCACTAAGTCAAATTTCCTGTGATGTATTAATCAGCAAAATTTATCTAACACTTTAGTTTGAATTACTCTTGGCCACGTCTCACTCCCAATTAGAGCCAGTCAGAAAGCCAAATACGCCCGCCCATGCCATCAGCTGCAGATCCAGCCTCTCCCCGAGGGAGTTCGGAGTAGATGCAGTTTGTACCACTCCAGGGAAGGCTACAAACCCTTCCCCTTGGCTCTTTCCTCCTCCAAGGACAAATCTCTTACGTGGATGAAAGCAGAAACGGTCTTAGCTAGCAAGTCTTGTCTTTTTATCCTTGTTTAGCCTAAATTAATTGCCCCAAGTACAAAAATGTTGAACTATTACCTGCCACAGCAAGGTAAAAACTTGAATTACAATGTGAAGCACGTGCTCAAGTGACAGCTTTGCTTGTTATAGTCCACAATAAAATGAGGCAGCTAAAATGCATTCTTAGCACTCCCAACTTAATTTTGGCGCCTGTCATAGGAAATCACGCAACGTGGAACAGATGTCACCAGACAGACAGTCTTTCTAAACTGCAGGCTACCCATGAAAGTCCCAACTGCAGCAGGATAGCTAAGAAGAGATCTTCCTTAGCACAGGTAAAGGAGCAAACTCACGTTCTGAGCTGGAAAAGGAGTCAGTCTCCTCTGCCAACTCCCCCTGTTCAAAGATACGGTAATTCCTGTCATTCTTAGCACTCTCATTCTTTTTCCTTTTAGAGTGGCTGTAATCAGTTATTGGAAACATTGCAGGATAAAATAAAATCCTGAAATAACAAAAAAAATCCTTATTGCTGGTTGATGGACATGACACCCACTACAAACTCATCTCTCCACTATGCACGCTTTTCACTGGCTAAGCCAGAGCAAACAACCATCACTATTTATAACAGTCTTATTATGAAGCATGAGATTAGACCAGCAGGACTTCTGGTTTATTTTGTACTTTACAGAAGAATGAATTAAGTATATCTGGATGTAAATCAAAAGCCCCCATAGCATCCTGGGCAGTACACACCAGTACTCCATTACTGGTATAGTTATAGCTTTCCTTAAGTCTTCCTTGCTACAAATTTAAGCCAATTACAGTCTTCCCCGTGGAGGACACTGAAAACACCTGATCACTAGTCTTTCTAAAATAACCCCGAACATCCTTGATTTTTGATCCACCACACTATTTTATTTGCTAAACTAAACTAAACCAGTACCTTCTGTATCTTCTGTTCTCATACTCTGCCATTTGTCTCATGTTTTCTCAGAAGCGTGGTGCCCAAAAGTGGACATGTTATTCCAGCTGAATCCCAATCAAGACCCAATATTCAGAAATGAATAAAAAATGCTAGTACCTGAGACAATATTCATGCTACTTGAGCCACAAAGATGTATTTTTCTTGTGTGCAAAACCAACACATGGTGTTGAGTTACCTCTGCCTGCACTCCAGTGTTTCATGAAATAATACAGCCTGATCAGACATCTCCCAGTAGCAGCTGTAAGCAGGACTTCCCATGACTAAACATAGCGTTTCACCAGCATCTTAAACTGACAGGTTACTTCTCCAGCATACAGAGATCTTTCTGAATTCAAATCTTGTCCTTCGTGATCATTTCCTTCCCTGTCTAGTGCCGCTTACATATATAAATAAATAATAGCATAGTTGTTGATATTGTAAGAATATTGCAAAGGAAAAAGCTCATTCAAAACAGCAATGTTTTATCAAATAACATGTGTTTCATGTCAGGAGTCAGATATCAATGTACTGTTCCCCTCCTTACAGCAGTGGATAACAGCAGCACACTACAGTAACTCTACAGCTACCACAGACAGAGACTGAGACTACAATTTCAGTGAAGATTAGCGTAGTGCTTTTCCAGCCACTTATTTTCTGCTACCTTGTCATCATCCAAATAAGCAATATGCCACAAAAAGATGACTCTGTGAAGGCTAAGTCACAATAGCATTAAAACAAAATATGTATTGATAGACAAAGAGATATTAATAGTGGTGTACTGTGCCAGAGAACCCAGTCTAGTATTCAACAGGAATATAATATATGTTCATTCAGAGGTCTACCTGAGCCAAAAGACAGTATCTTGATATATTATTTTTGTATTGGAAATGTAATGGTACTAAATGTATACTACAGTATCATGGAAAAGATCTCCAAGGTTTTGCTGTGCTTGCTTAGACAGCAAGACCCAGCAGACTGTTTAATAAGAATGCATTAATTTACCTAGACAATTTTCTTTTTCTGTAATGAGTTTGCTTTTATTATATGCACATACTAAAGAATGAGTTAATTAATGAAAAAAAAGTATGTATTTATGTAGAAGACTTGTCCTACAATTTCATTAGACTATTCAGCCTTCTCTAACCATTGTCTGTTTTTCTGTATGCAAGCATATGATCAAGTACAGAAATACTCTCAGAAATTATTTCAATATGGCTGAAGCATGCGGAATTTCCGTTACCCGTTCTGTAAATAAAATAATTCAAGCAATCCTGAGTATTTATATAAATGTGTATTAACTTAGGCATTTGATATACGTCTGGTTTTTCTGCTTCCAAGTGTGAGCCTTTTTATTGCATATTTGTAGATAGCTGCCAGCAAGACACGGTATCAGAGGATTTACAACTGTGAGGGTAGAATGCCATCTGCTGCTACTCTCGCTGCTACAGCAGGATAAACCAGAAGAATCATACAAGTGCTGCCTTCTGCCTTTCTCTTAACTGTAAAACGTATACAAACACCTCATTTTATTAAAAATTTAAAAAGAGCCCACACCAACACTGGGAGTTCTGGTGCTTTCACATGCAGCTCTTGTTATAATACCCAGTAAAATAATTTGATATGGACCACGGGGTTCCATCCATGCAAATGAGAGGATGTTGTATCAGGCCTACTAGAACAAAACAGAAAAAGAAAGTGTAGTTTGACTGCAAACTAAATTATACTGGTAGATAATGTAATCAAACCATAAAAAAAGAATAAAAAGCACACTTGGAAAATGCATTTACAATAAGCTATGGATTTGCTAGACTGGGGCTAGGATTTCAAAACACTGGTATGTATCATGAAAGCCTTGCAAAATTCCCACTTTCTCAGCCTGGTTCCATACAAGATACATCATAAGCAAAGGCACTACAAAATACTGCCATTATCACTTTAATTCATGTCCATTTATCAGGGCAGGGGGAAAACCAAAAACAATAAAACAAACCAACACAAAACTGTTCTCTTAAATTCATCCTACAGTTTTCCCCCACGTCCTTTCACTAAAGGTTGATTCATTCTATTCAAAACTCTTCAAGAAATCAAATGGAAACATTAGCCAGCATTTTACTCAATAATTAACCATTTAACTTTCCACATACAACACAATCACAGAGGCAGTCTTATGGTTGTTCAAAACACACCGCTGAGCTGGATAAATTTGTGTGTATTGAATTCTGCTGTGGCTGGCAAATGTTCAAGTTTCACATTTTTCTTCTACTGACAACGAAACTCTGGGTGATTATAAACAATGCACGTCATTGCCCACTGCTTCACCCACACACATGGAAGGCTGGCAGAAGCGTTTAAGGATGGACATAAAAAGCTCAGGTATACAGTCCTCCCTAACAATCTGTTACACCCTGCACTGAAAGGGCTTCTCCACACAGGGACACCTCAACTAGTCAGAATACAAGGTGAAATAAAAACACTCAAAATTTCATAGAAACCAAAAAGTAACCTGGGAATTACAGCCCAGAACAACAACTACTGTACAGCCACATTGCATTTGGATTGCCATCAGCAGGAGTTTTCCTAATGAAAATCTCAGGAGCGTGAGTACATTTTGACTGTGCGCTGCCTGGTACTTAGCGCTAGAGCCGTGAACCACATTTAAAAATAACAAATCAGCTTTGACAATTCAACACATTGCTTTCACGAAAAAGTAATTCAATGTAGTGTAAAACTTTATTTTTAATATTAAGTGAGGAACCATTCAATAAAGTTGAAGTACAGTTCAAACCTGAAGGGATAAAAGAATTCTTGAGATTGGGACCGTTCACCAGAAAGCAAGGATAGAGTGCTACACAAGTAAAACCAAATCTCAGTCACTGTCACAATTCTTGCTAAAGATTTGCTTGGGGCTGCAACAAAATTCTTTCAGTCTTTCTCAAGATCAATTGATCTCATCTTACTGACATTCTCTTTATAACATCTATATTATGACTGTCCCCTACAGTTAAGGTGAATTAACTGCTGCTTCTTAAAAAAATGCATCTTGCTTTTCCCGCTTCCCTAGTTAAAATGCAGAAAAGCCAAGTAATGTGAGAAATACAGTGGAAACCACATAAATGAGTAACTGTCAAAAGAACAGAACTATTAAAAGAATAAATCTTGTGTACCCAGCTGTGAAATATAACACAATATAGCAGAACCCAGCTAAATGTTTCAAATAAAAAATTGAAATGCAAAGTAACCGAAAATTGTTTAATGAACATAGCTGTTAAAATATTAACTCCTTGCATGCCAAAACTCAAATGCACACGTGGTAAGAAGCCCGCTCAGATGAACATCACAGTCCCAAGCTATCTCTCCATCCATCTATCTCTCCATCTAGGCAATCATCCACCATCTAAGCTCAAGAGCTTTTATACGTAAGATATATTGACAGGTCAATTTCTGCACAGGCTTTTTTATATCAAATGTTGTGGTTTACAGCAAATACTTACCTTTGAGGTATGCTGAAGCTGGTCTCCCACATATGTTTTACGGAACTGATCCAAGAACCACAGAATTGCCAGTTCTACTTTTTCATTACTAGACTGTGGTAACTGGGCATCCATCAAAGATATCAGCTGGAAAACCCTTAATGTGAGAAAAAAACCCCAAAAACAGTTTCAAGAAGAATTCTCAAGCTAAATGATGTCGTCACAGGTAATTTCTTCAGGAACACATTAGCAGTTTTTTGCTTGCCTGAGTTTCTTCTAAGATTTTCTTTTGTTTATATGTTAATTATGCTAATTGACTGCTACTAAATATAAATATCAACATAATATTTTTCTAATTAGTTTGACACTTGAAATTTTCTTGGATGCATATGTTATACTGTGGTAAGTTTATAAAATGTTTTTCTTTCTTTCTGAATGCATCAATTCCAGGAAGAAAGAAACAGATTTGAGAAGCATGGGTCTCAAACTGCAAGTGCAAGATTAGAGCTGTTCAAGTTCCCTGGGAATTGAAACTACTGTACTTAGAACTAAGTTTACATATACAGTATATAATGCACTGCCTCACTTTTTTACACTTCTGTCTCTCCTAAAACATCTGAACAAATACATTTTCTGATCTAAATCATTACTTGACATATATCTCCACTGTACCAGGACCGATTTCAAAGAATCAACTTGAGCCTACATCAGCTAAGAAAATGTAATACTTTTTTTTTTTTAAGGAATATTCCTTTATTTTAATTCCCCATGTTCTTCTACGTATTCCTTGAAACCCTAATTCCCCAGCAATTCAAAAAAAATCACTCTCACCTTTTGCCAATTCTGAAATATATAGTCACTGGATTACAAGTCAGTAGCTACTTCATCTGTAAGCCTTTATATTAAAACCTCTCACTTTTAATAAAAACATAGTGGAAGATTGCTAACATCACAGAGCCCCAGGGTAGATTAGGAAAGCAAGCAACAAAGGAGAAAATGCGAAGCTTTGTATCCAATTCTAAGTTGTATGCCCTTTTTCATGCGTGAGCTAGTGGATGTAAATAACAGCATCAACATGCACACCTTTTTTTAACCCACTTGTGGGTGAAAACAAGGGTTAATGAAGTGTTTGCCACATACTTTGTGTTTGCCACAAGGAATACATGTCTCTCACAAAAATCACTAGCTCACCAATTGCCCTAAAACTTGCAGAAAGACAGTGCTAGCATGAACGTTTTTAAATATAGAGCCTTCTTTTTTATTCGCAGCTCTAATCTAAAAATAATCCGAATTTTCAATGGTTAATCAGCAGAACCTATGCACTTCTTCACCTGCAATAATTAATGTAAAGGAAGTAGTGCAGAAGATAATAGCTGTATCTCACAGCCATTAAAATTAACGCTTGTGCACAACACACAAATGAAACCATGTAGCTACATGGGCATATCTGAACACTGCTTATAGTAAGAGACACGTTTGCCTTTAATCCTCTTCCTTTCCTCTAAAACCAAGTTTTGAAATGATAGCTTTAATCCCTGCTCGGGATGATGACTTGGGCAAGAGCAAAGCCAGTGAAAGGGTCTCAATCCACAGAAAGTCAGTACAGTCCTTGAGCATCCACCACCCAAGAACTGGTCAAAAATTGGTATATTTAAAGTAGAGATACCTGCTGATACTGAATGTCATTTAAGAAAACAAACAAAAACAACAACAACAACAACAACAACCACCCCCCCCCAGTTTAAAATAAAACAAGCAATACTTACCGGCAGGATAATTCTCCATCCATGGCATCATGCTCATTAGTACTAGTGTATGTTAAGCGTCCTCCCACAAAAGTACCCACAAAATAGACAAGCCATGCTAGACGTCCTAACATTGAAAAGAAAGAACAGTTATTGATTATAAACCATCATGCTAGTCCAGTACACTTCCATATGGTATCAGCAGTTCTCTAAGGTATCAGACTGTGGAACGCTGTCAAGAGAACAGTTAGGTTTCTCCCTTTACCAGATTTTAAACCTGCCCAGACAAATCAATGAAAAAAAAAATTCCCAGCAGAACTGACAGATAAACTAGAACAGCCTATCAACCTGCATGTGCTTATAAATAAAACACAAAAGAATTAACCTAAAACACAAATTAAGCAAACTCAGCCTAGTAAGATTAGATATACAATTAATCTAGTGTCCTCAATTGCCTGCCTCAAGTTACTTCAAGGCATGGAACAATTTTATGTACAGCACCGCTCTTACATCTACTTATAGCACTAGGAATTAATTGAGGCTCACTACAATCTACTTGTTTCTTAGTTCCATTTCAAATAAAGACTTCATTGTAATATTAAACTGCTATCTAAAGTGATTTGCAAGTAAGAAAATATTTATGTCATAGATCAGATATATTCTTCAAGGAAAGACTTTGTGAACTACCACATAGTTTTGAAAGTCTCTGTGGACTGTTTTCTAACAGGGGTTGAAAGACAGCCCATCCATTTCAAGCTACGTTGTCATACCTTCCCATCTTGACAATTAGTTATCTGTCAGCTTCAGCAAAAGCACTTAAGAGGATCCACTGGCAAAGTCCTTAGCAATTAAAGTACAATGTAAGGACCAGAATTTCTGTAAAACTACAATTTCATTAATAATTCCTGGACTTTGTGTACATAGTGTACTCTGTACAGGCTTTCAAATACTAAAATCACACGCTATTTACAAACAATAAATTCAGGGGAATTCTTTTGGCCTCTCTCTGCTGGAAAATCATTGCCATGTCTCAAAACCTGGATTATTTTAATGCCTCTGGCACATTACGATGGAATATCTTCACATTTGACTGCCTGATACCTTCCCAATCCACACAGATTCCTTCTTCAGCTTTTTAAGCTGTGAATCCAGTAACTAATGGTATCCTCTCTCAGAAAAGATGTACTATTTTTTGCTAACGTAAGTTCACAACTGAGACCTGAATAGCGAAGTAACATGTAGATCTGTTAAAACTTCAGGATACCACTACAGGTTTCTTCCTTAACTGAACAGCACGGAGATTATAGGACAGTAAAGCTAGTTTTAGACACCGCCTTCCTTTGGCAAAATACACTTTGTAATAGATTAAAATGAACTGGTTGATGATAACAGCACAGCCAAGCAAGACAATTTGGAAGAGTTTCTATTTAAGGTAATTTAAGTTACTAACAAGGCTTCTCAGTAAGTGAGATATGTACTAAACTAGATGTCTCACTCTCATTACCAGGATTTTACCAAGGGATGACAGCAAAACTTACAAGAGTGAAGACAATACCCTGAGGAACAAAGTGTCTTCCAAACTCATTTTGAAGTTTACCATAATAGATGAGCTACAGATAAACAAATGAGGTAGTGTTATGACTGTCAACCAGTATTTTACTTTGGCTATTTCTCCATACAGATCAGGACATGCACAGTATCTACCAAAAGTCTTTACATTTTACTGCTTGTTTGTTTCAAGTCTCTGATAAACTAGGCTTTGTTTACATAACATTAAACTTCACTTAAATTCCCTCACGTTGTGAATTGTTTTTTGACAAACCCAGGATCAAGAAAGCACTGAATGCTCTACTTCCCAAGCTCCTTCAACCAGAAATGATTAATAGTTCTGAGATGTTCCAATATTCTTATGGCCTGAATCTGATGACTGTGCATCATAAGGGATTCTCTACACTCAAGACATACATAGTACACTGTGTTCTATACATAAAAAAAGATGCTGAGATCAAACATACACAAAAAGGTAACGCAAAATATGCAGATGATTTCAACACAAGTAGAGAAGAGCATTCAGGGTTATCCTAAATCTCAGTCTTCTTAAAAAAAAAAATAACTAACCACACAAATATGTAAGACAGGATGAGACCTGTAACAGAAAACACTCTTGGACAGGGAACAAGTGTTGACTTTTGAGATGAGACAAGATACGAGGAAGACATCTAAATATCTTCTCATATTGTTCCTGTTCCATTCCTAATAATCTGGAAGGACAGTATCAGCTGTCCAACAACCAACATACTTCCTTGGTTCAAGACCCTGTGATTCTTCACAGACAGAACACTTTAAAGGAACACCCAATCAGACATGTACACATTGTAGTACAAACAGCTGTTAATTTAGGACACTAAGAGACTGCACCATCATTAGCAAAACACCAAGAAGCTGAAGCATCTAAGAGAACAGACATTGCTCAAACGAATTTAGTATTAACTGCTAGTAAGGAATGGCCACTTGAAGATGGAGTCAAATAGCAACTGTGAAGCAGTGCTATCTGATCCAAAGTGCAGAGCCATCACTTTGGCCCAAACTCTTCTTAAAATAAAAACTTGTCTTCCTTTTTACAAATGGCAGTAGCTCATTTTTCAGTAGATAGTAATTTTTCTGATGATAGACCTCTTCTCTCAGCACAGCACCAATTAATAAGTGTGACTTCTTTCCTTCTTTAACACCTTCACTATTTAAAAAATTCAGTGCATTTGCTTTTGCAATTACTGAGGCAGGCAGCATCTTTTCTTTTAGAAAATAATTATTGCTGTAATAATCTGTAATTATGGTTTATAACAGCAATAATCCCAAAGAAATCAGTCATTACCATAGATCACAAGTAATCATTAACTACTGTTAATGACCCATTTCTTGGGGATTATTGTTTTAGTAAACCATGACCGCATCACTATTGATACAGAGAGCAAGACAGGATAATAAAATGAGATCTTAATGTTACATTAACTTATTTTGCAACATTAAAAGCCATTAAACATCTAAATTTAACTATGTATATCTAGGGGATATAACAGTTATTGTTCAATATGAGCACAAATGTTTAGTTTGCAGAAAAGAAACATCATATTTAAACTGCATCAACTGTTTTCTAATGCAGAAGGGTAACCCCCAGAGCACTGACACTGAAAGATTCCATCTGATCATTTCCCTTTGGCCCCCCCCATGACTGGAGAACAGAGTCTAAATTCAGACTGCAGCTGGTTGATGAAATCTGGTCATTAATGAAAGTTCTCTCAGATAAAAGTTGATAGGTACACAGAAGAAAACAGAATTTGTAAAAAAGATAAGCAGAAGGTCTTATATAAATTAGTGAAAAAATGGCTCCTACATAGAAGAAAATCAGCTTATTCAAACTCAACAAAATAAATAAATCACGAAATAAAAAAATTACCAACAAACAAAATTAACAAATAAATAAATCACAAACATTTAATAGCATGCAAAGAAACAGCTGTATTATGCATTAACCTGTCTCACCTTTTCAAAACAACACCATTTATCCATGTAAAGATGCAACAGCCATAAGATAACTATATTAGGAAAGAGCCAGTAGTTACAGACAATTTAAATGAGACAGAGAACCAAAATAGGTCTATGAAAAAAATTATAAAAAGTAATTATTATTTTTACAACTTGCACTACAATGAACAACTTGAGTTTCATGAAAATTAGGTAATTCATCTTAACAGAGCTGTATAAAATAAATTAAGATTTTTAACATTACATTAACTTCCACAGATAAATGGAAAAACAATGAAAGTTAACATCTTCATTTTCAAAAAATATATATCAAGTTGCAGTTGGTTCCCATGAGGGCACCTGAGGCACTAAAATGTTGATTTTCAGAAATTAAAAGATTTTACAGCTCTCGTGCCTATGTTCTAAAGATATAACAAGATGTTAAAATAAACACATTAACTGCCAGCGTATCCTATTTAATAAAAAGACAGCTAGTGAAGATGTGGTGCAAGGTGACTTGGATCATTAAATCCCAGTTTCAGAACAGGTCTAGCTGTATCTGCAATAAGATCTCCATTCCACTTCATATGCAAGTAAATGGTTATTGGCACATCAAACACAATTTAAAAAATAAATCAAATACTAACCTTCCTGAACTGTGATTTCTAATGGATTCCTACTAGAAGAGTGCAATAGCTTTTGGTAGTTTTGTGCATTTTGGTCAAACAACTGTACAAGAAGTGTACAGGTCTTTTCGTATTCACACCTGCTAACTGTGCACAGTTGCTCCAGCTGTTGGAAAACTGTAGCTGTATCATCCAGGGGATCTTCTAAGCCATCTCTGGAATAGAGAGAAATAGTTAACACTTAGCCACTATTTCTTCAAAGCTGTTTTCCCATTCAGTTCTTTTACCACTGTCACTGAACTGCTGAGCTATCAAAGCCTTAGCAGCTGGTGAATACACCAGACAGACAGAGGATCTAACTTTTTTTCCACACAGCCCCATACACATCCACACAAACACAGAACTGCATTCTGTCTGTGCCTTCCTCTTAGTACGTATTTTAAAAAGCAAAGAAGAGAGGGGATGAGGTTGGCAGCATGAACACAGAATGATAAATCCTGAAGAACTAAATCTGTTGTGTTTGAACAGAATACTAACAAGCAGCATCTTTTTCAGAGGATGATGGGAGGAAAGAATGGAACACTTCGTAGAAAAGGATTTTATGTATTATCAAATTCAGCACAGATGATACTACAGCTAACAAGCAAACTTCAGTAAAACTCCATGCAATCGCTTTATAAATCTTTATTTTAATCTGCTGTAAACAAGCTGTGACCCTATGGAATGCCTGTAACAAAAGAGACCAACAGCAGGTAACTACAGTCATTACACAAATCACAACAGAAAAGATGTATTCATCAGGCTTGTTGTTATCTACAGATAAATATAACATCCAAAAAGCTAACAAAGCTAACAGTGCTAACATCCAGACTTTGAAAGATGTACAAGACGGGCTGAAACAGACCTCTTCTTAGGTTTTTACAAATATTTGAAATATTTCCACTTTGTAGAAAAGCCTCCTCTTGGAGACACTTTGTTGAAGACTCATTAGTTCCTTGCTCACTTTTACTCAAAAGGGAGAAGAGGTATTCGAACCGCCCAAAAGGGGCACAAGTGACTTTCCTTCCCTTGTTCCAAGCTACTTCTTTCTCTCTCTGAAGGACCAGCTGGATGGGTCCTGAACGGCCATTCCAGAAAACAGGATTTAGTTGCAGAGATATCAGTTATGCTCCTTGCAGCAAACAGAAGTCTTAAAAAATTGGCTCCCAGACATCCCATGTTTCTCAAGAATGGTCTGGATGTTTGATATTAAGGTCTACATTTGCTATTGCTGTCTACAGAAATGCTACAAGTGAGGATCTTCATCACGTAAGAGAATAAGATCATACAACAGTGGTATACAAATCACTTAGAGCTAGGAACAGATACATGCCAACCATGTTACTGGGACTGCCTCAAGAATGACACGGACTGGTAGAAGATCAGTAGTTTTCTCATCTTTTCCCTGTTAACTTTTCTCACAGATTAGAAAGCTTACTCCTCCACAATGTAACAAGGACATCCAGACGATCCTCACTCGTCAGAGCCAAACAAAGAAACTGCTTTTTCAGTGCTGATGGCGGCCCATGAAGACTAAAGCACACTTGAATGGAGCTAGTCATACCAGATGGTTTGACCCAAAGCTCAGCCCTACTGAGTGTTTCAAGTCTGGAAGCTGATATGGAATGTACCACTCAGTAGAGAAGAAAGTGGAGACATGAAGGTTCAACCCAGAGATTCCATACAAAAAAGAGACAACTTAAAAATGTCAGAAGTGTAAGCTGGTTGAGAAGGCCCAGGAAAACTGACTGCACCTGCCATCAACTGCTTGTCCTTCTCTGTCCTAGCACTAGAACACTGGAAGCTCCTCTAGGTTCTGTTAATTCTTGTTCCTGACACAATGGTAGAGCAGATCATGATTTTGAACACTTAGGCAGTCAGCTTTTAACATACTTATGGTGATAACGTAAGGCAAGTAACACCAACTAGAGCTTATTCACTGAACAGTAAAATGACAGATTAAATAATTTACAGACATTAGACTTTGGCTAAGATGAGACAAAATGACAACAATGGTGCAGATGAATGCACTCTTCACACAAACTGTACAAATGACATCATCTTAGTAATGTAAAATTGAAAAGGAAAACCAGATGTGGTTTCTTCTGCAGTCCTGTAGTGTGACAGGGGTTCCTACCAGGAGCAAGTCATAAAAGCCCTTGAGAAAATTAAATCCTTTCAGCAATCCAAACACTTTCTTCCTGCTGTCCTGTATTACAGTGTAGACCATAAGGTCATTTAACTTAAAGTATTGAAAAGAAGATTTGAACTAAGAAATTTTAAATTGGCCAATCTTAATTTTGCCACTACTCTAGCTTGTTCTATTTGGTCTCACCCCTTTTTGTGTACGGGGTTCATTCTGCTTTACCTCATTACTATTCTCCATGGCCTTAGAAAGTGACTCCCTGAGAAAAATATGTCCCAAATGAACAATATAGATAATTCAGATAGTCTTAAAAAAAAAAAAAAAAGAAGAGGGGGAAAACAGGCTCTTCTCAAAACACAAAGGCCCATGAGAGGAAAAACAATTAGAATTTACATTTGATTTTGCCCTGGATTTAATAAACAAAAGAAATAAAATGGTATCAGCCAATTAAGATAACCTAAAGAAATCACCATGGTAATCAGAAGCAGTGCACTTTGATTTTAAGCATAACCAAAACATAATATGCCAACAAATCAGAAACATTAAACATTCCATATTACAGTTTTAAAGTTGCAATTACAAGTTTACCTTATAACTACAGGAACACATTCCAGTCTAGAAGTAATATAAGCTTTTGTTATCTCAGGTGCATATGTATCTAAGAGGTGGGGTTCTGCCGATTTCACAAAAGGCACAGACGCTACCATTCTTTGCCACAGAGTTAGCAAATAATGAACACTATTTGGAGCAAACTCCCAGTGCTATAAGAAAACAAAACATACTTCTGTTAAAGCATCCCAATGTGAAATTCTTGTTTCGAAACACGATGCTTTTATCTTAAGTAGCCTTATTCATTCACATAATTACTGAAGGGCTTAGTCACAACGGAGACATACTACAGTATGCATTACAGAGTAAATCCAGAGTTACTTGTAGGCACTCTCACCTCCTCCAAGTGAAAACCACAGTTTGAAACTCAGAGCTGGGACTAGATTGTTACATAGTGCACAGTGAGATTTAAGTGCTATAAAAGGGCCATTCAGAAATCCTAAATGTTGAGTGGGAAACTGTCCAGAGACATCTGACAGGAAATGTAAAGAAGAGAAACGCACCTCAACTTTCTCTTCTAAGCCTATGGAGCTGCCATTGGCAACTCAGGATTCAAAGGTCAAATCTCCTCCTGAAAGTCACTATCTTCAGCTGTTATTCTGAAGACCAGTGACAGACTCAGGAGAAAATGTTAGCAACTGTAGTAGTATGCAAAGCAGCGTGCATGCCTTTATCTTGGTGTGTTTCAAAATTAAATCTGTAAATTTTTCAACACTCTGAGATTCCTGATCCTGTGATGTGTGTCCTTCTCACAGAGACGTGAGTCCCTCAAAAATACAGACATTATTCCATGTAGCTTCTGAATCCAGCTCAGATGGGAACTTTGCACTCAGCAGCTCAGCATATAGGCAACTATGTGTGCGTACACACACATATATATATATGTATGTGCACAAAAGCAGAACTGAAGAACCTAGTTGGTGTAGGCACTTTAAAGTTGACATGGGAGCATAGGTGTAAGTATTTTAGGGTGGGATAAAGGGTCGAGGTCTGTTGGATTTTTTTTTATGAGGGTGAGCACTAAGGCTAGAGGATTAACATTCATCTATCTCCTACTTCAGCTGTCATTTTCTTCTTTAAATTTGTGCACATTACTCTTCTTAAGAAGAGTGGGAACTAGGTCTATATAATTTAGGAATGTGAGTAACATCACTGACAAAGTCCACTGTTTTGTGAAGACAAGCCTTGCCACCTCCTCAAAAAACACCAACACAGAGAACCAGGATCAGCCCTCTGTCATTTGAGTTGAAGAGAGCACTTCCATATATATTCTTACCTGTAGGCTAGTAATAGTAAAATTTGCTATAAGTTGGATGACTTCTGGGTAATCTTTCACCATTACTAGCTCTCCTAGTTGATAGTTTGTCTTTAGCCGAGCCAAAAACCGACAGAACTCATGGTAATTACCCGGATCAGATAAACCCTGAATTTGAAGAAGCAAATTTTTAAAAGTTAACAGCTTAATCTAATAGAAATTTTATGACCACTATTGCTAATTAGGTGACAATTTTATTTGTATAGGGGTTTTGCTTTATTTTGAGTAGAAAATCAAAGCAACCAGATGCCTGGCTTAAAGCAGTTTTGATACATTCAGTGGATTAATGAAGACTGTAACTGGAAAAACAAATCTATATCTGCTTTAGCATTTCAAATAAACAAAATAAAAAATAAAGACATACCTGTGGATTTTCAAGTATTTGTTTCACTCCTTTGATTAGATTTCCAAGATATTTGGCACGTTCTGGATTGCTGAATAAAGATCTCCTTGCAGAAGCAAACTGAACTAAACAAGAAAGTGCCTGAAGAATAAAAAAAAAATACTGTAAGATTAAAAAAAAAATGTAAAATTTCAGAATAATAATCTCATTATTTGGAATAACTGAACCTACTGCTGCCTGTACTGCATTTTTTTGTGGCTGAAAACTATTTTTTGCAGCAATGTCTATATGACCATTAAACACAAATATGGCTCAGCCTTAACATTCCCTTTTGCAACAGCTTCTGACTACATAAAAATAATTATGTGGATGTTTTCTATCTGTCTCAGTAGTGCTGATGGAGGAAGGATTTCAATGCTTTCAGATTCAGAAATGAAAACTGGGGCTGAAGTTAAACGAAAAGACATTGTGACTGGGCATCAAGCCATGGGACTCATAACATGCTAATACACAGAAAAAAACAGGGTCTGTGGGACAAAGTACAGATATAAAAAGACTATTTTCTATAATTACTTAAGTGTAAATCACTGTGTGTCACTTACTAACTGAGACAGCATTGGTGGAAGAGAACGATACAAATCAAAAAAGAGGTCCAAGGTCTCTGGCTCCAGGAAGACTACAGAAAAAGATAAGTTGGTTTTATCACTCTCTACAAGCAATAATTAAGTATCTTTATTTTAATAGAATCTTTTTAAGAAAAACAGTAAGAGTGAGATATCACTGTAGCTGAGAATACACTATGAATAGATGCATTAATTAGTTCATTGTATAATATTAAACAAAGCACTATTCTCTTTTAATCACATTTCATCTATGCTATAGCTCATAAAGAGTACATTTCTTAAACTGCAGGTGAAGCACTACATTGTCAGTTGCTTACAGATCTGTAATAGATTCAGGTAAGCTGATTTCCTCAGTTTACTACCAGTAATACACTAAGACAAGACCAGTTCCAGTTACCAAGGATTAGTTTAGTCAGTACTTAAATAAAGGCAAGTTTTTATCAAAAGTTCCACAAAGTATCCTGAAGTCTACAGACTGATAAACAGAAAAAAAATACTTTAAACACCGTTACAAATTCACTGTCGAATCACATAAAATGAGCTGACATTACCCTCTTTTATAAAGGGGTAACAACAGGGCAGAAAAATTTCACCAATGATTCCTAATTAAGCAATACCACCAATTAACTAACATTTCAAAGTTGTTCCATTTATAAGCATTGTTTATAAGCATTGAAGACCTGTGTAAAATAAAGCATCTCATAACAAAGGTTAATTTCCTTAGGCCTCTCTGTGTTTAATGACTACAGGGAGATCCCTTCTTGGACAGTTTGAAGTATCTAAACTAAAATCCTGGGAAAACCTATCCCCTTTTACTTCCCAGGGGGTATCAGGAAATTACTGTCCCTTGCCCAAATTCAGCCTTTTCTCATATATTAATGCTTTTCATCCCTCACACTATGATTAGAGGCTATTACACGTTAATGGCGAAGGAATGGTGCTATGCATGCAAGCTTATGAAGAATTGTCTCACTCAAGTGAGGAGGAGTATCAAACACTACATAGTGTCATGCTATATGGGTAAGCCATATTTAAACCTCCCATCTTGGGTATGGGAAACTGTGTAGCAGCTTTAGCTAGACATATCAGACATTCAAGCAGGCTCATTTATTTTGCCAAGAAGCAGGATAAATGAGCCTACAAGGAGCTCCACGCTGCTTGTGCTAAACTGCAACCATTACACAAGATAATGTAATTAAAACTAACCTGGAAATTGTACTGGGTTTGCAGGGCAAGGTTTTAGTAGTGAGGGGGCTGTAGGGGTGGGTTCTGTGAGAAGCTGCTAGAAGCTTCCCTTATGTCCAATGAGTGAATGCTACTGGCTCCAAGACAGAGTCACCGCTGGCCAGGGCCAAGCCCACCAGTGACAGTGGTAGTGCCCGTGAGAAAACATCACAGATGTATTTATGCTAGACTGCCATCTGCACTGTATAAGCCCAGCAAGTCAAACCTCTAGAGTCATAAGAGCCAGGATGTAACCCTTCTGCCGCCTTCATAAACATACTCACATGCTAGCACAAGCAAGCACATGATAAAAAAAGAAGTAACAGTTTTCTGATCAGGAAGAAGACAAGAGAAAATAGACATGCTACAAATGCTGTATCTCTTCAAGGTGATCATATGCCAGGAATGAGAACAGTATTCAGAGTCTAATTGGAATAATTAGAGTTACTACAAATATCTAAGTTATAGACTACATTTATTAGTTCTGTCTGTAAAACTAACAATAGAAAAGACGTTGAGGGAATTAGAAGAGGTTTACCAATAGCTCACCAGGGGGGAAAAAAAAAAAAATCTACTTCACATTAAAACTTACTTTATGTTTGCAAGTACTGTGACAAAAGAAGTTATACAATCCACTGGGTATACACTTCAGACTACAAACAGTTATGACCCATTCTTACTTGTTCTCCAGTTCGTTGGAATCTGCACAGTGCACAGGTCATCTGCAGATTCATCAGCTGAATTTCCAATGAAATCAAAATTAAGACAGTTTAGTACAAGCTTCAAAAGCTGCATTGCTAGACTTTGTTGCTGTTGGTCCTGAAGGGTTAAAGGTTTTGCCAAGAGCTAAGGAGAAAAGAAATCTTGTTAAGTCACCTGCACAGAACATGCTTAAAAACAATTTTGAAAAGGAAAATGTTTGGATATAAAACTGCAAGCTTCAGATAAAGGGAACTTGTACTAAGAGAAAACTAAATCCTTCAACAATAAAATGTATAGTCTTTCCTGAAAGGCAAGGTAAAAATTACCACCTCACAGGTATCTTCCATGTCAAGCTAAAGCTCCTGCACTTACACATAATTTTTAAAAGCCTGATAAAATAAACCTTTTGCATAAAATACTTACAGATAAAACTCAATATGTTAAAATAGTACTAGCATTCACTGAAAAAACTGAACTGCAAGGTTTCATTGTTTTTCTCTTTTAGTTACTCTAGACCACTGTGCAGTATACGTCACATAAATCATATGGGTAAAATACCTCAAAAATTGTTTATTTTTCAGTTTGATGTTCAGGCTGCTAAACAGTACGAGTTTCCCAGTATGCAAACTCAAAGACCATTCTTTTGGTAAGTCTGGACAAACCTGGCATGAAGACCCAATGAAATGAGCAGTCTGCAACCTGAAGGTAGATATTTACAACACCTGTATAAATACAGCTCTCAGTGTGTCTAACTGCTTTATAACCCAGAATAAAAAGGTACTTTGTAAGCAAGACAAGCTGTTGGGATTTGCAAGTCTATACTCAACATACTGTAAGAACACATTTTTATTTTAATTACAGAAAGAGATCAATAATTTAAATAATATTTTATCTTAAAGAAATTACTACCTCAAGATTGCACACACAATATAAAGGCACTGAAAACAAACCTCAAATTCATTAGTCACTGATGTAGTTTGTGAACATTAAGAAGAAAACTGACAATTTTGTCTAGAAAAACAACTAAATAAATGTAAATGCAACATCTTTATCTGGTTTATCTGCTCCTTATTTAGATTCAAAATCACATCTCAATTTTATTAACATGAAGTTTTTAAATTCAGATGACTGGAATTAAAATCAGCTGTGTGTCATTACACGCCTTATTAACTTGATAATAACTGTTGCACACATTAGAATTGACACTAAATGATTAATTCAGCATTGAAATTCTGTATGTCTTGTATAAACTCTTTTGCTATCAATCACCTCTGTTAAATTTTAACTCTTGGAATTATTTTAGTGGTACTTTTCAGTGTATTATAGACACTGAAATATTTCTAAAACCAGCTTCCTGTACTAAAGTTGGAATTATAGAGATACTAACTACAGTCTTCTTGTATTTCTGTCTGGAAATCTGTGTGATATCACTCAAGCAAGCCCTTCTTCCAACACATGTGAGACTAAAAAAGTACCTGCAGACCAGCTGAACTTGAAGAAAGCTAGGAAGTGGCTGACACAGGATACAGGTCTCACAGGTATGTTTATTGTTCTGATGTGTAATGTGATTTCATTGCTGTAAGAAAATTCTCCCAAAAGTATCCAATTATTCTCTTAAATTAGATATGATTTCTCCATTAATATGTAATTTCAACACTGATTTAAAATATCCTGTATACATTAGCAGAGCATTCCCTCTTCAGAGGTGAGGGCTTACACATTATTTAATTGCTCTCTATATTAAAAAAACATAATGCCTGTCACCTGAGCATTGTTAGCTGACCATGTGTGCCCTCTGAACTTATGCAAATGTGAGGTAAAACATTCTAATTAGACTAAAAACCTACTATGAAAGAGATTTAAACCAATAATTTAATTTAAGCTAAAGTTTATCTTGCAGTACCTCAACCGCATATCTCAGTGAGAATTATACCTTCAGCCAAAAAGTAATCACTGTCATATCTAGTGATCCACTGTGATGGCATCTGTATTTAAATTCTTAGCTTAAACTCCTCTGTCCAAATGTCAACACCTAGTTCATTTGGTTTTCAGAAAAAAAATTAATAAACTGGCAGCCCCAAATAAGTAGAAAATGGGAAATGGAACTAAATAATGGGAAACGGAGCAACTAAATGGGAAACAGAGCAACCAGGAAATATTTAAAAAAATAAGATGCTCTCAAAAGCAAAGGGTTGCTTGAACTTAGGAGAAGCAAAATT
This sequence comes from Todiramphus chloris collaris, assembly GCA_025345505.1. Lineage (NCBI taxonomy): Eukaryota > Metazoa > Chordata > Aves > Coraciiformes > Alcedinidae > Todiramphus > Todiramphus chloris. The sequence continues at coordinate 10,210,104 of JANVCC010000040.1, forward strand.
CTTCCAGTACAGGGCCTTGATCAGCCTAAAATGGGAAGTGCAAATTCCAGCTTTGATCTCAGTTGAGCCCACCTGGTCCTGAGACCCCCAGCTTACAGCATGCTGTTCCTCACCACTGCCTGTCAAGGCTCATGAGAAGCTGCAGTCTGAATTACCCCAAAATGTTACAGAGAGGATAAGGAACTAGTGAAGTAGGAAAACACCTTGGCCTGATTTGACTACGCTGACATACCACAAGACAGAGAATTTGTCTGTCTTCTTGGTCACTCCTAGTTTAATAAAAAATTCTTTTACAAAATAATGCAATGATAGGCCCAGCAAAAATAAAGTACAATTAAAATAACAAAAAATATCAAAAAAGAAGGCAAGTTCAGAATTTAGATAGTTCATCCTTTACAGCAAAATATGAAGATCTAGAGATGGCAGAGAAAGAAAGATTGAGAGACACAGAGGAAGGATGACTGGAATTTTTGTCTTTCAATGTTTTTTGGTCACTTGAGCTTAACTGGGTGTTATGTGGTCCATTTAAGTATAGAATTCATTAATCAGAAAATCTTAAGTACTTAAACTGGGACAATTATGTTAACAGTTTAGTTTCAATTATAAAGAGCCTCACCTCCTTCAAAAGGGAGCACGCAAGCATCAGTATGTCCTTTAGAGAGATGTCACGGAATGAGGTAGCTATTTTACGGTGCTTTGCTGAAGGTCTTGAATAATCCACCTAAGAGAAATTAGGACAGAATAAACAATGCTCCTGTCTTCGCTAAAACTAGATGATATATCTATATGGAAGATTAATTATTTCAAACTAGAAATTAAAATTATGGTTTATCACTAAATAAATATCTTGACAGCTTCCTGAGTTGTTTCCTTTTTTCCCTTCAAGGTTGTCTCTTTTTGCATGGAAAGGTCAGAGGCACTTCCTCAGGTTAAGACGTAGGCAAAAGAAAACCACTAGCAGATACAAATACAACTGATGTACACTTTGCTTTCCTAGTTCTAGGGACTGACATGAGAGAAACTTTACCTGATATCAGATAAGGTATGTATCTGGTACAAGCAGAGATCCTGCACTAAGAATTTCTTGCCTCTATATTTTTGTAGGAAGAGGAAGGTGTGTTATCGTGTCTTAAGAAACGTTTCTCCAACCATTTTTATGAAGAGCTGAACCATTTAACACACCGCTTTACCAGCAATACATACATCCCTCATGGGAGGAAAAAAAACCAGACATGCTTACTAGATTCATTTCCTGAGTCAGTTCTGAGAGAATCATTACTCCTATTATATAATGGTCCACAGTGCCCTAAAGAAAAAGAAAAAAATACAGACAAGATTGCTCAAACATCACAGTTTATAGTTAGTGTTTTCCAACATTTCTAGAATCAGATTGTATTTAATATTTACCATCATTTCTAGAATCAAGAGAATTTTTTAGGCTGAGATATGCTATCAATGTTCATAGAACTAGACCTTCAAACTCCCTAATTCCTCTGAAAAAAATACCCATCAAAATTTAAAGAACTGTGTGGTAACAAAAACCCATCTGAAGATAGACTGTAAGTAAGCACAACCTAGAAATTCTCTATCACACACTGCGCAAAGGTCTGTTCAGTATTCTAGAACGCGTAAGGCAAGCTGCATGAATTCAAATCATTAAAAAAATTAAGCCATGCATGGATGAAAAAGATCACAGGGCACTCTCAGGGGGGAAGAAAACCAGAAGTTTTCTAGTGCTTCCCAATAAAAAACCTCATTCTCTTCCCTCCACAGTAGTTCATTGGTTTGAATTGAATGATACATTCCATCTCTGATTATTTCTAAGTGAGGCAGTAGGTGTCAAATATTTGTATCTGAGGGTGCAATCTGATAATTAATATTTAAGTTCTTTGGAATGTTCTGAAATTCAGATACAATGCACCATTTTGCATTTAATTAACAAAATACAGCTGTCTTCATTGAGCTACTACTGCAAAATATTATGGAAAAATTAAATCTGCTTTGTTAGAAATAATTAAAATCAACTGTAATTAGGCCTTGCCATTGAGTCAGGGGGAAGATTGCTACGTCCACTTTCACGGCTGCTGTTTGCAACCTCAGCTCCCCTTGTGTCCAAAATGCAATGTCATCCTTGTCAAAATTTGCCTTGTGTTTGTAAGGAATTTTTGCAACTCTGAAGATCACCCGAAGTTCAGCTAATGAAGACTCTGGCTACTTACCAAGAAGCCTAACTTTTCACTGTCACCTATTTTGTATTATTGCTTGCACCAAAGCAATTTGGTACAGAAATGTTTAGAGAACTCTCAGGAAAAATGTATATTGCTACAGTATTTGCATTCAGGAAGATTAAACAGCCTACACTGTAACTTGAGCACAGCTTTCTTTTACGTTTCAAATACTTAAAATAGTCTATATGAGTTGTTCCTTAGATCACACAAACCTGCAAAAATGGGAACTGCAACCTCCCCTCTTTCACGGGTGTGAAAAGCTGTGTGGTGAATGATGAAGGAGCTGGGAATAGAACTGCAGACCTTGCTCCTAAACCCTTCCTCTATATTAAATCACTCAGATTCACACTGGATGAACTCAATCTGGAATGCTTATGAATACATACTTGAAACTACCATGTGCTAATTATTAACGTATATTAGTATTGTTTAGGGATTATTTTTTCAATTTTTATCTAAAATTTAATTCACTAGTAGATATATGGCTTAATTTTCTTTTCTACAGGAATTCTTAATTTAAATAAAGAAATCTCTTAAGATGCTAAATTTATATTTAAATCTCTATTTTTAATGAGCTACACACTGAAGAGCCACACTACAATCATTTTAATAATAAATGCAAAATCCAATTACAGTACATTCATAAAAATAACTGTAAAATGGTGGAGAAGTATACTTGAGTTTGTTTTTAATAAACAGAATATTGCAACTTATCTTTTATTAGACATTCCCAATGTAACTCAAAAAGTACATTATACTGAACAGTATTATAAACAAAGTAAGAGTGAAAAACAATGAGAAACTCATTGGCAAGAAACATAAACTACTAACTTCATATTTTCTTGCAGAGTTGCCAGGATCACCAACACATAGAAACATAATGGATCATTCTGGAAGTAAATGTCCAAACAGATTAAATTTTTTGATTTTTTTTTTTCCCCAAAATTAGTACTGGGCTTTAAGCTCACACAGATGCTCAGAAAGATTCATCTGTATTAACTTTTAAAGCAGATTAGCTACCTCCTAGAAAACTTTTTACAAACCTTTTTACACATGTTAAATGTATGAAATAACCAAGTCTGGCTAATAACCAAGGACATCCAATTGCTTTCTCCAAACTTACTTCACAGGAGGAGCTGTATATCCTCCACCTTTAGCTGCTGTGGCTCACAGTACCTACTCCAGATTTGACATGTACATTTGAGTAGCAAACAGTCCATAGCAAGTGGCTGCACTCTGACATGAGGAGAAGTTATTTCCAATTTTCAAATACTATGTACCCTCAGTCAAATACTGTCTACCCAGATCACCCCTTTTCCCTGCTTTGGAAAAAGAAAACCAACAAGAAGCCATACCAGCACTACGAGTACTGTGAGGCATCAATCCCCACAACCTTGTACAAGTATCAAACCCACCCTGGTTCTTCACTGTAGGGTGATCTTCTTTTTTAAGCGATGTTCTTCAGACTTTGTCCACCCAAGTGTATAACAACTAAGCGACATAACATGTCAATTAACTACAAATAGAGAGGTCTAAACAGAAAAAAAATGGCAGAAGTAAATGATCGTTTCCTACCTGCAAAAATTTTTTTACATCAGCAATAATGTCTCTGAAGATGAGTTGATCTTTTAGTACCTCAAACCATCCTAATTTTGTAATTTTAGCAATGACTTGAACGAGAGCTTGGATGACAAAAGGAGCCAGTTTGGGTTGAGATGCTACATAGTTCAGAATGTAATTTCCTGCAAAGAAGCATTGCAAAATCAGCAACACAAATCTTATATAAGGAAAATTAATTAAATGGTTCTAATAGAAACTTAATACATGGAATTTTTAAAAACACAACTATATTCTTATGGTTAGTATAATAACTGTAAATTACATTAAATCATTAAATACAGCTGAACACTTAGTAACACAAAGCACATTACACACATGATCATCATTCTAGGACACATGACAACCTTCTGTGAATTTGGAGAACACCAGCAGGTAAAAGAAATTTTTCATTATGATCCCATATACTGGGCACTGATTATTTCAACATGTAACTGCAGCTCTCACAGCCAACTCAACACAAAAGTTTTTTTCGGACAAGAGTCCCTACTGAATGTTCTCAAATCACTCTAGAACATCCCTGTGGGTGATGCACATTGCATCTTCAGACATCCCTCTCTAACTAGAAGGAAGTCAACCTGTTTCAAAAGTTGCTGAAATGTATAAAATGAAAATTGATTTTTTTTTTCCTAGAAGAACATTGATGTCTTTTATCAGAAGCAGCAGATTCTCAGCCATGCATTTTAGAGTACTACTATCCACAGAACTGACACAACAGCGCAGATCTTCTAAAAACCCAACTCGAATCATACACTCCTCTTGCAAAGCCTTTCACTCTGGAAGACCTAACACATGGCTTCTCACTCTTTTAGGATATAGCAACGACTTTAACATACATCCTAAAACATAAGGAAAATGTAGGATCTTAATTCTGCAAGTAAGAACGTGCATTGGCATGACTTTCATTAATGTTAAGAGCTGGTCATAAGCAATGTTACATATGAGTGGCAGGTGTAACAGTAATATCTGCACCCTTTACCCCTTACAGACATCTCTTTAGCATCTTGTGTGATAAATACAAAGTCTATGTTAAAAAAACTTTTTTTTTTTTAAATATGAAGTAATCTGAGCTAAGATATTTATTTACATATAATTTTTAAACTTGGAAATGTTATTTGTAAGCTAATTGCAGAGAAATGATGAAATATCTTACAATCACCTTTACGTTCACCTTATGAGTAACAGCCTTGGTAAATGAACTAGAGAAAAAAAAGACCACCCACTAAGTGGTTACTGTGATAAAAGGAAGGTTTAGATCCAACTAATACAATGAAACTTTAACCACAAATGTTACTTACGAATGTCAACCCTTTGTTCGACGGGTAATGGAGATACCCTGCTTACAAGCTTAGACAGGCACGTTGCTGCCAGAAGCTGAGCGTAGGATGTCTACAAGAACACATCAAAAGATAGTAAAAATTAGGCTAATTAAAGGCAGGGACAATAACTCAAAACCAAACAAACAAGCAATACACCAGATTGGTTATCCGGTTTTGCTTATGTTTGTTAAGTGTACCAAAAATATATAAAATACATATTGACTAGTAACAGCTTTGCTTTGTTAAAAATAAACAGAAATTACAAAACACTAATAAAAAGTGAGGACCTAAAACTATCATCCCTGTTGAAATAAACCACTTATCTAAACGTAATTTCACGGATGACACAGTCCCTGATAACAACCCTTCTGAGCTGCTTTCCTGTATTGTCCCCAACATCTCTAGGGCAAGTTATTGTCACTTCTACAGAGACCACTTCCAAATGAGAAAATTCCTTGAATAATTTCCATAACAGAATAAACATTTTGCCTTTTGTGCTGACATGGTAACGGCCCATGACTGAGAAACCTATGCAAGCTTCCACAAGCACGATTACATGTATGGATTATCCATCTTTCAGATACTTACTGTGCCCCGTTCCAACAGAAGCTGGCATTGGCTAAGACATTCTGGACTATCAATAAGCTCCAAGAGAACCTTCTCAGCTTGCATTCGCTGTGCCACATCAGTTCCTTCATAGAGGTGGTTACATAATACTTCTAGTTCTGCCAGACTCTGGTAGGAAAGAACACAATTGAACCTGCTATGAAGATTTTTCAACTACTTAAGATTTCTTTAAGTGTTTATAAACCTAAATACTGTAACAGTACCACAAACCTAAGCTAAGATCCAGTTGATTCACATATAAATTACCAAAAAATGGGTGGCTTTCTGTGCCAAGAATCCAAATATAACTCTGGAAATTAAGTTGCCATTTCTTATTTCCTCAGCTACCAAAATATTTTTCAATATGGTTCAATCAATCTGTTTTTCTCAGTCTTCAGACAGGAAGTCCAAAGCTTTTCCAAAGAGAGCTGAAAAGATAGGGCACAGTGAACAATTTGAGCTATGCTACTTGGACAAGTGGCAAATTTCACTTCAGAAGCTGTAATTACTCATCAAATTACTACACCTGCAAAAAATTAGCATTTTCTTTATCTGTTGATGGGAATATCAGTAAAAGATGGGACAATTCAGAAGCTACAGGAGCAACAGAAGAGCTAACATTTTTCTACTTAGAAGCTGAAAAGTTCTGTTTGAATAAAAGGGTGTGCATGGGGAATATCTCTCTCCAGCCTGAGGGATATGACTTATATCTACTATTCACTGTCTCACAGGAGAGATGAACCCTTTAAGCATGTTTCGGAATCATTACACAAACAGAAGTTTTAGCATCCATCAGGATCCAAAAGCCCGTGTAATTCTCATCAAGAACCATCCATGTCATTAGAAGGCACCCAGTAAATGCTTCATGATTTGTGTGTGGCCTAGAAAGAGGAGGAAAAGAGAACACGCAGTATTGACCAGTCTTATTCAAAAGTTTGAGTCAAAATCCCGTTTACCAGTCCTTCCAAAAAGATGTTTTGTAGTTGAAATAAAAGATTTGGTTCAGCACAATCTATCGCAAATGCTTTTAAAAGTACAAGACAGTAATAACGTCTTTGGCCACCAAAATGTGTTTGGTTTTGTCAAAGCACACCATTTCCTACAGGCATGCTTGTTATTATAAAAACCACAAATCATGGTCTTTTTCCTGGTTTTTGGGCATATGGAGTCCCTGGCTTTGACCAGCTTCTTCTGAATTTCAGTAATAACGGCATTTTAAGAATCCTGGATTTTCAGTCAAAAAGTAGCCAAATACTTCCTCCTTTGGAGAAATTTTCAGAAAGCACATTTCCTTCTGGAATGAACAGACTGAATACCTCAAAGGCTGAGCCCAACAGAGACATCCTTTGGGTTTGGCCCGCCCCCTCCCCACATACACATTCAGAGAGAGTAACAGGTAACAATCCCTGCAAGGCAATTTTAAATGAAGCAAGATCTGTGCCAATTAAAGTAAAAATTCAGACTCAAGAGCTGCAATCATACACGCTGGGGAAAATATAACAAAATCCACACATAATTAGGGTAAAACATGGCAATAATGACATCTAGAAAAGATAGTCCTCAGACATAAATTACAATTCATCTTTCCATAATAGAAAAATTCCAATAAAATGTAAGAAGCAAGAACCAAATTATCATGTTATAACCAGCAAAAATTAAAGACCCTCCTATATTGAATAAGAAATTTGACTTTCAAGTCTGGACAAACTTGTCAACAAGTTTGAGAAAGTCCAGAATAAAACTGGGATATCAGAGCTATCACCAAGGTCTAAATAATCTGTGTATTAAACCACATTATAATTGCAAATCATTTATAAGCTGGCTAAGCGTTAATTTATACAAAAAGAATTGACAGTGGACTTCAAGATCACATGCACTTCAATGCAGCATGTTGACATGTTAAGGTTACACCAAAATTTAGAAGTCTAGGCTCACAACCAGAATTAACTTATTGTTGAGAAGTTAAAACTGTGAAGCATTTATCTGAAGGACGATGACAGAATTTTTAAACCAAGCCTGAACAAAAAATTAGGTTAGAATATCTTCAAAGAAAAGTTGCTTTATTGGATATGGACACTGATGATCTGCAGCACTTTGAAAGGTTTTATCTGAGCATATTTGGTTTCAGGAGAACATTATGACAAAGTGTCTTATTGGTAGGCTGAAGAAAGCACTCAGAATTCTGATTGCCAAGGAACTTGTTGGATGGTCTCTGGATTGTGTTTTATGAGTAGTAGTGAGGAAATGTTCCGACTGTGAATGTAAGTCACTATACTTCAAATAGTGAAACACACAACTTGAAATCAGCGAATACAAACATCTTGTGTCGGCTGGCAACTCAGCTGAGCAAGACAGACAGCATTTAACTTCATTAAGAAAAAAAAAAACCTCAGAGAAAGCAATAAGTCAAAAATGGGCTCTCTATACTAGATATGTATTTTCTTCAAGATAACGGAAGACTGACACAATCCCCTTTTTATTGAGACAAAACATGTGAAACTGATGCCTTCAGATACCTCCTTTAGTCAAACCCTTAGGAATCACCTTTCAGCTATTGATAAGTAAACAACAATAGTGTCAGTGAAGGGGATCTAGCAGTTAGAAGCTGGCTGCTTTGAGTTGGGAGTAAAAACAGACCTGTGTAACTAGTGGCATTTTCAATCACAGAAAAAAGTGTAACTTCTTCATTAGGATGTGAATCTGTTTCTTGGGACAAGGTTAGATACTGTGATTTTTTTTTTTTTTTTTCTGCTTGTCACACTTTCCTAATATTCAAGAATAAGCTAAATAAAAGTTCTCCAGATACTCCAGCCCCACCTCTCCAGCGCGCAGGAGTCCCTGGCAGCTCTCCTACTAGCCCAGGAAAGAACCAAGGGCCAGAAACGCTGGGGGCCCAGCTCCGCAGCAACCCACCAGGCAGGCAGCCAAGGAGCCAAGCAAACTGGCAGGAAAACAGGTAGGTTCCTGATTAAAATTTTGCTGACACTGACAAATTCCCACAGACATTTGGATTTTAATCAGCATTTTCTGACTGAAAACATTCTATTAACAAAGTTCCACCAGCTCTGGGCAAGAGCAACAGGATGGGCATAACTGCTGAAATGCTACTGCTTAAAAAAGAAGAAAAGGAGAAAGCCATTTGAGTATACTAACAAAAGATATTTTAGTGGTCCTTTTATATAGCATGCCTGGTACCTGAGTATTTAAATAAATGCCTAAAATGGCCTCTCTAACGCTGACAAATCCTGCTGCCACCAACGCTGCAAAACCGCAAGGGAGTCCGGATGACTGCCTAACACCTCAGCAAGCGTCTCAGGCCCTCTGCCCGCCTCCGTGCCCGCTCCCCTCCCCGCTTCTGAGACACACTTTCTGTGTTCGAGAGTTTCTGTGGGTGACGCTCGTCTCGGACAAGTCCCGGAGAGGGGCTGCCTCTGGTTTCTGGGGAAGAAACGCGTCGGGAGCCCACCGACGCCTTCAGGAAGCAGCGGCAGCAGGACAGCAGGTGCGGCGAGCTCACACCGGCGTGGAGGATCCGTAAACCGAGAGAGAGCCCCAAGCGAAGCAGGCTGACATGATGGGCAGCAGGGTAAAACCAGGCACCCGCAGGCCAGCCGGCCGCCACCCAGCCCCGCAGGCACCGGCACCGCACGCCGCGCGCACGGTGACAGCACCGCCCCAGGGTTCCCGGCGAGGCCAGCGCCCCGCGGGGGTCAGCCCCGCGGACCCCAGCCTCCCGCCGACCGCTCCCGCCCGGCATCGTGACCGGGGGCCAGCACCCCGACGAGCTCCCGCTCGCCTCCACAACGCCCGCGGCTCCCCGGGCAGCTCCTGGGCACCCTTTGCTTCTCTGCCTGGGCGAAGCTCCGCACCCCATGGTCCCCTGCCTCCCTCGGCCACTGCGGCCGCAGCCCCCTCGCTCGCCCCACAGCACGCCGAGGGTTCCCCGCATCCCTCAGCCGGCACCCACCTGCCTGCCTGCCTGCCTCCCTCCCTCTGCTCTCCCGGCCCGCCCTCCCCCACGACAGCCCCATGGTGGGCCCGGCCCAGTCGCGCCCCAACGGCCAGGTCAGGTCCCAACGGCTCCCGCCGCTCCGCCTGCCGTGCCGTACCGCGCCGTGCCGTGCTGCGCTGGGTGCACTGACCTGGACGCGCAGCGCCATCTTCCCGAGCGGCGCCGGGCGCGGGGCACGGGGCGGGGCCGCGGGCCCGGGCAGGAGGAGGGGGCAGTGCCGAGCCGCGCTGCACCGCCCCGGGGCTGCCCGGCTGCGAGGGGCGGCTCGTGGGGCGGGACGGGACGGGACGGGGCTGGGGCGGGGCGGCCGTTGGGCTCGCGCAGCAGCCCTGCCTGGTCCGAGCCCAAGGGCAAGAGCCGCCCGGCGCGGGAGGCGCTGTTTTGTCCGTGCGGCCCCCATGGGCCGTGGGTAGCGGCTGTTGGCGGGTGTTCCTTCCGCACCCCGCTAGCAGCCAAGCAGGGGACTCTCCCATGGCTTCCAGCAGTGGCCACGTTTCGGTGCTGCTGTAAACTGGTGTTACGCAGTGCAAATTGAGAGAGTTTCCAAAGAATTTACTCTCAAGGTTGTGACAGCATCAGCGACAGGAAAGCTTTCTTCAGGGAGCATGGGAGCAGCAGGTCACACAGTCCGCACTGTAAGAATTCCCATTTTGCAGTCAGCAGTTCACAAGTCGCAGGGATGTAATTCAATGTAGCACCGATTTCCTATGTTAATACACAGTCGATTAACACGGGCCAAGCAGCATCGTGCTTCTGTATCTGCGCTTCTGAAAAGTGACAAACCAAGGCCTGTGGTGCTGAGGTGGTTTTCGGACCAGGGCAGCAGCTGGGAGTTTCATTCTGCTTTGGAAAGTGCTGGAAGGTTGCTGAGAGTGGACAAGACCAAGAACACTGCAGAAAATCCCAAGAACATTGCTTCATCCCAGAAGGCCAAAGTAACAGTGAATAAAGTGTGATGGCAGTGAGGCAGTCAGGGCTGACAGCATTTATGAATCTTGGGCCCAAACAGCTTGAAATGTTTGTTGGGCGTGCTGCTATTTGATGTTTTAACACAGTACAAAGAATTTTGCCTTGACCCTCCTGGCTCTGAATACCACAATGATCAAAAGTCCATTTTGTTTTTATTTTGGTTAACAGCATACATTTTGTGTAAAATTACACATGCATCCCTGCTGCTCCATCACCCCCATGGCAAAAATTCCAGTGTGAAGACTGTTAGCCCCAAAGAAGCCCAAACTGGTAGAATTCCTCTGGAAATGGAAGCTGCTTTATAGCTGGAATGAAGAATTTGGTATATTCCTAGCTGGATTCAACTTCTAGCAGTGGGGTGGAGAAACAGTTATGACAATGGGGCAGGAAGAATGATTTCTTTGTGCACAAACTATCAAAGTAGAATGATGATACTATCACTGAACCATAGGCTTTTGTATAAAGTACCTTCATTAACTACTGGAAAATGAAGCAAAACCAAAATGGAAAATGGTTTTATGTGGAGTTTCTTGTTCTTGTGCCCTCACTCAGGTGTCTGGTACTTCTGAAAGTCAGATGGATCATTCCTGAAACACTGTCTCGGATTACCCAGTCCACTAATGACTGCCTCAGTCCTGGCGTATGCCTTAAACCATTTTTAATTCTTTCCCTGTGAAGAAATAGAATCATAGTCTAAAAGAAAGGAAAAGCCACGAAACATACAAGGAGCAGAATAAAAGGGCTTGTGATACAAACAAATAAATAAATAAATAAAAGGAACAGAAAGGATTTAAAAGGAGAGCATAAGAACAGATCAAAACAGAGGAATTCCCAGGACTGAGGAACAGAGAATGAAATGGTGGTTTGGGGCTGAGAAAAGTCAGCCATGAATTATAACGTGGAACAGTTGAGAGACTTTGTGATGGAATACAATTACAAACTGAAGAGCCAGAAGCAGCTTGCCAATACGGGTTAAAAAGGTAAGGGGAAGCTCTTGCACATCCTTCAAAGACCTTGACCCTGTGAGCAGAGGGTCAGCTTTAGGAAGGACTCTGAATTCTACTTCAGGTGACGGGCCATTACCCAGGCTGTGCCACTGAGCTATGGAAAAACAGGCAGAAATGAGGTTAATAAGTTAGACAGTTCAAGAGCTGAGCATAATCTATGGGCAGCTAAGTGTGGATGCTGAAAAGCTGCTAGCAGAGAGATTTTCTCAGGTTCTCACAATATTTGGTGAGAATCCTGCCTTTCTCACACGTGTTATGAGAAACAGTAGGACGGTTTTGTAAACTAGACTAACACATGGTGTTTTGCTAAGTTCTGTTTATGGTACATTGTAAAAATATTTTGAAATAGGTGCTGTAGGACTTTAGCCTGTCACCCTAGGAGATGGGTGATCACTGACCAATCGCCCTATGGGGCTAGGGTATATAAAATGGGGTTGTAAATTAATAAAGTTGCTTCTTTTGGCTGCTCTTGCTGAATTTATATGTTGCTGCATCTCTCCACTCCTGGCATAAACAGCGACAGCTAAGTAGTGAAGTGTGGACGAGAGGTTGTGGCTTCTGCAGCAGTGAACCAGTTTCCAGCTTGTCTGGAGCATGTGTGTTTCTTCTCAGCCAGAAACACCCATTCCCCTCTGGCCAGGGTCTCCGTTCTGTGTTGACAAGTGAGCAAAGACAGAATTGGAGAGCACAAAACTTGTGCCACGAAGTCAGCAGGGAGCTCAGCTGCACAGTGCAGCCATGTGACTTATGTAATGGTCAGTTGAATGATTTTAATCTCTGAGACACAGGCAACTGCATTTCTATATCCAATTTCTGTCAACTGTAGCCTGGTTATTTTAAGGGGGAAAAAAAAAAAATTGGTCTAGCTAAAGACTTAATGGATTCCTAGACTAATATCTGACAAAACTCCTGAGAGTTAACACAGCAAGTAAGAATGTTAGATTCTTACTACCTCAGCCTATGTCCGAGTCCTAGCCCAAAGAACAAAGCTGCATTAAGGAGTGTAATTTATTTAGGAACTTTTATGCATTTCCCTTGTCTTTACATGGGACAGGGGGAATGACACGGTAAAGATGCTGGTGTGACAGGCATCGACAGGAAGAGCTTGTGCAGTGACGTTCTGACTTGCTTCCATGGAAGAAACCAACAGAATTCTTGCTGTGTTCAGTGGAAGCTGAATTAAAGAAGGGTTTTAGGTCTGCCTCACCAGACACAGTTCTGAGACCCACCCCCCCGCAATATTAATATACAGTTGCCAGCTCAAGTCTGTCTCATTTTCTGCTAGGTGGAATAGAACCAACTTCCTGAAGTTGCTGTTACTTGGGATTAGGTGAATAGGTCTGTTGCTACAGGCAATTCACTCACAAGTAGATCCGTTCATTTGCCACGCTGCTTAGAGAGGGCTGAATCTGCTCCATGCTTCTATTATTTTATTTTAAGTGACTTGATATAAGCATATAAACAAAACCAGCCATTTCTGTCCTGTGTTGTTCCCCCCCCCCAACAAAAAGGATGACTGGCAAATGTTCAGGGTATCTGTCAGGGTTCCTTCTTTTCTTGCATCTTCACATTCCAGTTTTTCCTAAAATGCAGTTTTCTTACCAAAAGGAGTGGCTCATAATTTAAATGATTATAATAAATTAAAAAATACATGCAGAGACAAATGCACTATATTTAATTTAGAACCTTTGTTCTGGGAAGGTTACTTTTTTATAAATTAACAGAGTCCATCAGGCCAAACACTCGCAGAGTGATATTTTATATGGTTCTAATACACCTTTCCTCATTCAAACATTCTTTCAGTTTTTCATTTTAAATTAACAACAGCAAAAATCTCTCAAGTATTTTAATTTATTTCTATGCCTAATGATTTCAAGATTATTTTCTGTGCCATGTTGTAGGCTATGCCAGTATATATTACCACAGGTTAGTGATTGGTTTAGTAATCTAATTAATTCAGTTGCAATGCAGATCACGATTGGTTCGGACATATGTCTGCAGATTAAATAGTTCCATAAAAAATACCTGCTTAAAAAAAAATAAAAAAATTCTCAGTGATTTCTACCAGACAGTTTTATGTTCAAGTTAATATATAGTGGATAAGCAAAAAAAAAAAGTTGTTAGACATATCACTAAGAAGACCTGGAAAAGCCCATAACAGCAAAATCAGTAGTTAAATATGCAGCCATTTCATATTCCTAATTGTTGGGGTTTTGGGGAGTTACTCTGTTTTCCTTCTTCTCTCAAAGAATTTTCCCATACTTGTTTGTCAGGGAGGTAAATTGCTGAACTTAAGAGAGACAAAAGGACCTGGCCACAGGGGGAGGGGTCCAGCCAGCCGAATAAAGGGGGTTGGGGGGAGCCCCTGGGGCTCTGGTTTTGCTCCCTGCATTCGAGGGGAGGAGAAGCTGCCCTCGTGGTGCAGAGACCTCATCCCCACTGCATCTCCTGCTCTCCCTGCTGCTTCCCGAGGATCCGGCGGGACACCGGGATCAGCTTGGAGAGAGGTCGTCCCTGCTATGTTTCCTGCTTTTCCTCCTACCCCTGCTGTCTCCCGAGGATCCTGCTGGACACCGGGACCGGCTGCCCAGGGGCGTTTGTGACCCAGGCTTTCCGTGGCCATTGCCCCGTGGGGACTGAGCTGCTCCGGAGCGGCGGGGAGAGCATCGCGCCCTCCCTGCTCCCCGGGAGCCCCGGGAGCCTGGCACTGGGTTCCTGGCGCTGTTTGCTGTCACTGCCATAGTTATTGTTGTCTTTTTGTCCTGTTATATATATTTAGTAAAGAACTGTTATTCCTATTCCTCATCTTTGCCTGAAAGCCCCTTAATTTCAAAATTACAAGCATTCGGAGGGGAGGGGGTTGCATTCCCATTCCAAGGTGGGCTCCTGCCTTCCTTGGCAGACACCTGTCTTTCAAACCAAGACACTAATTAAAACTAATTAATCTTTTCAGTGACACAATGACATGCTTTCTACTCATAAGTTGACAATGCTCCAGGAAGTCTGAAACAAAATAAATTATTATTTGCTTGTTTGCTACCTGGACAAAGATCAACAATACTTCAGGGCAAACACAGACAATAGCCAATCTCTTCATATAATTCAAATGGAAAGGAAAATCTGCCTAATGGTAAAAAAAGCAAAAGAACCAGCATATTAAAAGAGGAATTTGTGATGCACTGTCTACGTTAAAGAATCTCCACATTATGTGGATGCATACAGTAAGATTGACCTTAAAGCTTTCTTAACACCATTAATTTAACTTACCAAATTACCTCAGTGTGTGCAGTAATCACTACACAGTTGTGTGCACTGGGTAACAATGATTGCAAAGACTGAGGCTTTACATGCAGATGCCTGGACTTCGGCTTCCTTAGTCATTACTGTTGTTCAGTAAGTTATTGCTATTCATCTGTCCTCAGCCAATGGGAACCAGTAGGTACGACTGCCTCCCAAAAGTGGGTTTCACAGTTTAGTATTTTCCATTACCCGTTCATTCAGAGCCAGCCTTCATGTAATTAGTTAACAAAAGCAATTGGAGACATTTTTCAGGGTGATCACTTTACACTTTTGAAGTCTTGTGGTTTTGAATTGCATTTCATTTGCTGCCTGGTTCACGCTGATCAAGAAGTGATTGAGACCATTTGAAAAAAGTGCGTGTGTTCTGGTGGTTTTCAGGTAGAAAATGCTGCCTGCTTTTCTGTCTGCCTCTTCCAGAAGTGTGGCAGTGCTGAATGCACTTTGATGGACAGAGTACAGATGGGTCAGATACAGAATCATAGAACTGGTTTGGTTGGAAGAGGCCTTTCAGGTCATCGAGTCCAACCATTCCCACAGCACTACCAGATCACCACTGAACCATGTCCCTCAGCACCACACCTCCATGGCTTTGAGACCCCCCCAGGGCTGGGTACACCACCACTGCCCTGGGCAGCCTGGGCCAGCCCTTGACAACCCTTCTGGGGAAGGCATTCCTAATATCCAACCTAAACCTTCCCTGGGGCAACTTGGGGCTGTTTCCTCTTGTCCTATCTCTGTCCTTGCTCCTATAGGAGCAAGGCATGGACAGTCCAAGACAAAGGACAAACAGTGGCTCTGCTGTGCAGCACTGTGTGTGTTTGAAGGGCACACATGGAGCTACAGAACAGCCAACTTCTCTGAACTGCAGGAATTCCCACCAAACACAATGCTGCTCGGAGTAGAAATAATGTTCCCGTATCTTGAGCCGTTGCCTCGGGTGGTGGGAAGAAGCCAACACTGTGAGGCGTAGCACAAGAACTGTTATAAAAAGAAGTAAAAAGGTGTGCTCATCTGAATGTACAAGAAATCTTTTCAATATGTTTTTGAGCATTGGTAGTAAATACAGCTCGTACTTGCTTTAGGCAGTGATTGCTTCATGTGTCCATTGAAAGCAAAACAAGGTAATGCCCCAAAGACAGATAATTTGCCCTCGATGAGACTAACCATGGAAAATTTCACATGAGAAAGAAATTCTTGCTGAAACTTATAACTAAGGGGATCAAAGTCTGGTTTTCAACCTTCATACTTAGGCTTGTTGCCATGTGAACAATCTCTTGATATTTCTTAGTTCAGTACAGAAAAAAGAAATTGATACAAGGTAAAAATTTTGTTTAAGTATGGACATTTTTGCAAGACAAATTAGAATGTTGGAAAGAAATGATAGAGTCATTTACATTTTAAAAATTAATAATAAATAAAAATTTGATCCCTTCAGTATACTTAATAGACAGGTACATGCTTAAGAATTTTATTTAACAGTCTAAATGTGTGGATTTACAAACATTCTTATTTCTGGTGAGTAGCATGATAAATGTCAGCCGAAGTTGCATTTTGGGAAGGTGGATATATAAGTCAATATGTGTGTTACCAGAGGAGCTATTTGCAGCACAGAGCCTACTAGGAAATAGAGTGTGAAAGGTGTTTGTTGGACAACAGATGTATAAAAATTATTATTCAAGAGTTGTTTCAGTTCTCATAGTCCCCAGATTCATACTCTTCCTCATCTTCATCATCAGAATGGTCATAATAATCCCCATATTCAATGCTGTAGCTTGCACCTCTACTGTCAGCAGTAAATGCAGGAGATGAGCCTGCAAGACATAATTGGATCCAGATGAGATTATTGGTAGATAAGATCAAAGAGGAAAGTACGGGTTTGGTTCTGTGTGGCAAGCTCAGTGTTTCTGACTCCTTGTTATTTATGAAAAGGAGAGGGTTTTTAGTTGATGGCTTGACCTCATACCACTGACGCATATGGTATATGAGGAAATTTCTATATTATTCACATTTTAAGATGTTGAAAACACATTTAATTCCCAATACTGCTAAACTATGAGTTCAGTCCTCTGCAGATCCTGTACACCTGAAAATATGACCAGAGCCAGTAAAGCTTTGAAAACCACTTGCAGAAACAGGGACAGTGACAAAGCAGACTAGTGACAAACTCCTCTAGATTAGGAGGCAAATATGAACCAATGCACCTTTGCCAGGAAACCCAGTTCTCCCCAGAGGAAGGAGGATGTTATTCCACAGGACTGGGCCTAATACAAAACAATACTAAAGCTATTTCTTACACCTTTTCAAAATCTCTCATTAAGAAGACGTAACTGTTTCCTTTCTAATTTTGTGGAAATAAACATCTAAACTGAATTGCCAGGGTTCAGAGCCTCCCTCAGCTACACCAGCTGTTGTTCTGGGTGCAGAGTTCAAAGGACTTCTGTAGAATAGTATGTCTCATCTGTATGGCTATAATCCACAGCTTTCTGGAAGAGGATATAATTTGCAGCACAATATTAAACCATTAGGGGATAAAGTAAAAGAACACAGACAAGTTAAAATAAGGACATCTTTAGGTAATTATATCCTTCCTATCATATCCTTCATTTGCATTCTGACAAACCATTCCTTTGCTGACTGCTTGTATGGCATTTTTATTTCTTTACATTCCAATAAAAAAACCAATACCATCAATGACTTTCAATCTTGCAGAGGCGTATGTTGCACCGTGTTTATTTTTGGTGTGGCAGATGTAAATGCCTTCATCTGATTTTTTGAGCCCTTGAATCTGCAGCCAGCCTGTCACACCATACTTCTGAGGCCCTCCTCTTGCCTTTGAGAAGAGAAAGAAACAGTTGAAAATAAGTAGCTAGGAGACACATTTTCTCAAAATAATTGTGGGTGGATTAAACATTGTTCCAACCTTTGCTTTTTATGTACCAGTATCACACTTTGATTCTGTTTGTTCCTGCTGCCCTGTGTTTTAACTTACTGCTCTGAGCCACTGAGTTCATACGTTCCCATCTCTGCTCTTTAAACTTCGCTGCCCTTCACAGTGCTCTTATTCCTGTTCCTTCTCAGGCCTACTGATTACCAGTGCTCCTCCTGTTTCTTGTCCCAGCACCACCTCTTTTGACGCTTCTAAGCATTGCCACCCATTCTCAAGCTCATACATTTCTTCAGGATGAGAGTGGCAGGTGAGTCTGGGTGAGTTATTCAGGAAGGAGGGTTCTGACCAAGCTGATGCTCAGCATCCAGGTTTGAATGGATTGGAGTGACATACCATGAGCTTTCACACCACTTGACAATTGGTTTCAACAGATGCGGGCTAAAGCCTCTTAAAGGGGTGGGCCTTCTTTTCCAGACCGTTCACAGATGTTAACAGAAATGCTGAAATCTAGCAGTGAGATGGGTTAACAGGGTTCAGTGTAGCCTCTGAGGTGACCAGCATTTAGATTTGTCTCCTTGCACCACTGTTTATGGTCACCTTTAACTCCACTAATCCCACTTGTGTTCATGCTTCCCCTGGAAACATTCATTTCTAAATAACTTGGGCTCTTAATACTTCAGTACTTCTGGTACTTTAATTCACGTCTGTGCTTTTTCCATCTACTTGTGTCATATAGATGGTGCCCCATGTCCGTTTGATCTTTGGGCTGTGCATCCAGGGAGCTAGATTTGCAACACATTTCTCTGCATAGTCTCTGTTCCTATTCTTTGTCCACTGGAGAAACAGATGCATGCTTCAGCCTCACTGCAGTCTGCCTGTACATCAGCTTTCTTTGCACTGCAGAATGTTATTTCTGTTTAAAACAATAAGCATCTTTGTTTATTTAACTTTAGTTCAAACTTTCAAGCGGTTTCTAGATTTGCTTGAAGCCTAGACTAATGCCAGTCTACACTTTACCCTCAGATTAAAACAGTGTCCTCCAAAAACTGAGCAAGTTTCTTTGCTTTTGAGCACCTCAGGGACCAAACACAAATGGCAGGTCTCCAGAAACAGAACCTTGCAAAGGAAAAGGCTAGACACCTGCCAGAATTGTGCTTCTGCATCAAGAGTAGAAGTATCAGTGCCAAAAGCCACTCTTCCCAGAATGAACCTTCTTTTAGGTGGCATCCTAGCCAGTTCCATTTATATGTTCATGCAGTTTTTCCAGAATCATACCTGCGTAAGGATAATCTTCCATCTTTTCTCTCCCTGAATCAGGCCAGGTGGTACCCTGGCTGTTATTTCCTCTGCTTTGATTGCCAAAGCAATGATCCTTGCACTGACTGAAATCATAATTCTTTATGTAGTCAGAAGGCCCCTATTTGTCACCTATTTATTGCAACACTTGTATTCTGTAGGAAGAAATCACTGATTAATCCCCCTGCTCCTCATCCCAAACCCTGTAATGCAGAAAACTCAGGTTTTACCTGTACTGAGATGTGGGCATCATCTCCTGGCAGAAACGCGTTATTCCCCTTTTTTTTCCATTCAAGGTGTGGCATAGGATAGGCTGACACCTCACAGCCAAAAATTACATCATTGCCTGTGAAATTCTGGACATCCTGAGGTGGCATAGAAATAACAGGAGCTGCAAAGAACAGACAGACCGGTGCTTTAGAAGACAGCAAGCAAAAGACAACACAAATGCAAAAGCATATGTCATTGATGCCTACTTCACATGATAAAACCAGTTTGCCTTTTAGCATCTCACACAGTATGAAGAGAAAGGCAGCTTTTAAAGCTCAGAACACCTTGTGTCCCATTAAAGGGTGTAGAGGCTTTTTGAAAACACTTATTTTAAAGGACCCATCTGTCCTTCCCCTTGCACATGATCGTGAAACTTAAACTGAATTTAAAAGTCTAATTTGTGTCCCATGAGCAGTCATCATGGCCTAGACCCAAGGCCCACCACCAGTCAAGCAGCCAGTGCTTGACGAGACCTTCAGAGGAAAGTGCAAGACAGGCAGAGAGTTACTTGATTGGACGTGATAGTTCTTAATTTCTGTTACATTTTGGTTAGCATAGAAGCTAAAATACAGAGATTGCTAGCTTGGAAAAACTTGTTTTCTGAGTTGCTTTGCACTTGCTAAAATCTCATCCCCCTCTGTGACCCGTGGAGCTCATTGCAGGAAGTTACCGAATGGCAGCATTAATGCGTTTCATATTCATCCTCAGTTGCTATCAATTTTACCCGATGTTACACGACAACTAACAAACAGATGTGATTGAAATCCAATTATTTTTACAAAGTTTTATTTTGTGCTTATTATAATGATTAGATTTCCACTTAATTCTTTTCTATTATTCCCTTACCCTCATCCCTCTCCAGTAGCTCGCTGCTGCCTCTGGGTTATCCTCTCGCACTTTTCCCACAGACAAAAGCTGTCGGTAACCACCAGAGGGAGCCAGGCCAGGGACTCGAAGGCATTGCAAAAATAAACTATCACCTGATGCATTCATACATCATTTAAATACATAGCCCTCTATTCGCATGGATGGACATATTAAATGTTAACAGGAAATGATGATATTTAGCAGCAGAGAGCAAAAGAACATATTTACTGTTCTCAGAGATTTCCTTTTTTGGAGATCTCTGCTTTTTTTCCTGATCTGTTTGTCCTCAGCAAGAAGTGCTTTTCCTTCTGTTTCCTTTCCATTTTCATGCCTGTAATTAAAAATGCATTTTCTGGGCCATTAGACTTGCATTTAATTACTGCTGTTTGTTTTGTACCGATCCTAGATGCTTGGAACTACAAACTTAAATTAGTATATTTTTACTTGCAATATTTGAATCAATATGTAGTTACTGCATTTATGCTTCAGCATTTGAAATGGTAACAGCCTGTTCCAGGTTTTCAGGCAAAGTTTCTAATACATTTATCATTTTTTCAGGATTTGTATCTGTGCAGAAAATATCAGATGCATAATGATAAAAATTAATTGCAAACAGAGTATAGAACAAAGTTTCAATTTCCCCATTATTAATGCCTCATTAAACAGCCTGGAGCTCTTAAAAAGTAAAGTTGTCCAACTAGGATACTTAAACCCTTAAATGGCCTTTCTTTCATGAGCACTGTACAGTCAGAGTCTCTGTATTATTTCAAAAATCTTGTATTCAAATCAGCATTAACTGAATAGCTTGGATGAGAAACTTTGTTTTGCTGATGAACTTATTACACAGGGTCTGATATTAAAACAGAAACTGGCAAACTTCATTTCTGAGTGTTTCAGCTTTTGTGTTCAGCCAAACTCTTCCATGCACATCTCTTTCTTGGAATTACTGTCTTTAGAAACAGACCTTTACCGTTATGATAACCTGTCATTTTGATTCCTGGAGTAGAGAAGTTTTTCTTGATAGCTATAGAAAGCATTCTGATGTCTTAGAAGCCGGGGCTGAACATGTAGTAGTTACTCCTTTCCTTTTACAGCCCCAGTTAAGAATTATCCTCACGTGTTACAGAAGATATAAACCAGGAGCCAGGAAAAGTCAAAATACTGCTTCTCCTTTCACAATCAACTTTAACCCAATATCACTCCAGACTAATGAATTAGATAATGATTTTATTTTCCTCTTAACTTATATTAATTTTTGCTAATTTGTGTCTGATTTGATTAAAATGGCAGAAAATCTTCTACCTTGTTTATCTGGGGTTTTTTTTTTTTTCTTTAAAATTTACTTTTAAGATAAATTATGTGACACAGCTAAATATAAAGCGAACCACTGCTAGCTTGTTCTGTTACTTTGTTAAATCACCCGCAAGAAGAGGTTTGAATGTGAATGGGGATGGATCAAGTGTGGAGAATCTGTACATAATCAGTGTACTTAGTAACCTTGGTAAATTATTAGATAAACCGATCAAAACTAGCTTTCAGGAAAAGAAAGGCTTTTTCAGTGTTTCTTTAGGGAGCTAGGTCTTTTTCTTCGCTTTTTCTGGTGATAGATGAAAGATGAAAGGCTATACTCTGCTGATGAAAGGAGTTTATTGTTATTTATTTATTCATTGGTTGCTGTATACAATTAATCCCTTTGGCATCAATAGGAAACAGCAGATGCTTTGAAGGAGAAATAACAAAACAATGTACTTTGAGTTGAGAGAAGGTTATATTTATAGCTTGGTACCAAAACCCCACAGTGTTCACTGTTTGTTTCTCATGCAAATTGGAGTCAGCAGAAAGCAAGTGCCCCAGCGAGGTTGCTGCTCTTAGAGCCAGGCTCCCGTTGCCTTTTGTCATCAGCTGCAGACGTGGAAACCAGTCTAAATCATGGTGTGCTTTCGGCTGCCCACTGCGCTGCTTCACATAGCTGCCATGGCATGGCAAGAAGGGGGGCTTGCTGGCAGGCTCTTAGAGGAGACTGGGGCATGGTGTCCCCGTGGCAGCATCTCTCTGACCTGCTGCTTGCTGAAAAGCCCAGGGTCCTCCCAGGTGCTAAACCACAGGGCAAACCCAGCACAGGCAGCAGCTGCTCAGAGGGGTTGAGAAGAGAGGCACCCGTGCCTGCCCTCCCTGCAAGCCCAACACCCACCTCCGTGGGCACGTATGCCAGCTGGGCACTTGCCTCAGCAGGAGCCGGGCCCCATGGTTTTTAACTGAACTCTGCACAGCACTGCCATGGCTCTGAATTTCCACCAGGTTTGGATGCAGTTCTGGAAGCTGATCCATCCTAGGAAATTTCTCTGCATTCCTGCAGAGGGGGTCCAGCCTTGCTGGGGACCCAGGGCAGCAGTGGGAAAGCCTTGGGGGTGATGCCTGCCCGCAAAGCAGCTGAGCCCAGTCCTTCTGTACGGCCCGGTGGGGAACACCAAAGACAGTGAAAAGCGATAGCACTTCCACATTAAAGCTCTTTGTACATGGCCAGTTCTGGTTTAGTTAATTAGAGCAGATCATTGCTTTAAGCCTGAACAGCTGCCTCTGTTGCAGAGGTACTGTCACGTGCTACTAGAGTGTCACTTCTAACTGAAATCCTTCTGAAGGGGTTATGCCACAAGAACTAGTGCTATTTTAATCCCAGATAAAACCAGCAGCCTGAGGGCTAACAGGCTTTCAGTCCCACTGCGGGCTGGGGCGCGTTGAGTTTTCTTTAGTGGCAAGCCTCATTCCCCAGCTTAATACCCTAATGGCAAATAGGGGCTTCTTTAATGGATCTTTCTCTTGCAAGTAGAGAAAGAGGAAAGAAGTCTGATACTAGTTGTTCATCACTTTTCCTTTTAAGTATTCAATATCCAGTGTTCATTCAATATAAAAGCACAGCATAGTCTAAATTGGAGGCAACAGCTTGCTAGCCAGGAGTGACTAAAACGTACCCGACTTACTCTCATATATGGACCTTTGCCAGGGATGCAATTTCACATTCCCAGAACTGTGACCCATTTGTAACCCAGAGACTGTTTCTACTGACTTCATTTGAGAAAATATTTCATTAACTTTAAAAAAAAATAAAATAATTCTCGGAATACAAAAGCCTGGTCACTTTTTTATTTTCATTTCATATTCATATGCCTTAGGTGAAAGGTGCTCAGGAGTAAAAAGATGCAATAATGTGAAGAATGAGAACAGCATATGAGCAGGAGGCAGGATTCCCCTGTACAACCCAGCTAAGAATCCTTCCACTAACAGTCATCTCCGACAACTGCTCACGCACTGTCACTATCTTTAGGGAAAATGTGTCCATTTGACTTTGTTCTAATATTTGTCTTTCTATTTCTTGGCTTAGCTAGATTTAAAGATTCTGAATTTTAGACTTTTTTTGTGAAACGAACAAACCTGTTAATTAAACCTTTTCTTCTGTTACCTCTCCTTCCCTGCTTATCCTTCACAACTTACCATGTATACACAGAGGTGGATAGGTGCATGCATGTATATATATACACATACACACACACATACATGTACAGTCTATGTGTATATATATGAATGAGTTCTGCTGTGCTATCATCACTTTAATATCAGGTCAGTCCTTGTATAATAACATTAATTTGTCCAGTCCTCCCAGACTATTCTATTTGCTTACCTATTCCCAACCATACATACAATTTTTGTAGAGAACAGCTCATACCCTGCTTATTCAGAGCAGAGCTAGTCTGTAGATCTATGGCTTATTAGTCACCATGTGATTTACTCCACTAGTCTAATACAGAGGCTCATAACATACAAGATTAAGTACCAGCTGCTGAACCACATGTCTAACACAAGCAGCATTATAACAAAATAATGATAATGATAACAAAAAGGCAGTATTAGTTCAATAAAGTTAGACTAGAGTATCTACTAACACATATGAAAATAAGTCAGATCTTTTTTTCAGTTTTGAAGTATCTCTGCACATATTACCTGATTCACATGGTCCTTTATGCTTCATGCTGATATTTCTTTTCATAGCATAAGCCTTGTTGAAATGACAGATGTTCTCATAGGTTTTCCCTTCAGGTCCACAGATGCTCTCTTGAGACTTGCACACACACTGGGGCTCAGGGACTTCCCCAAATCTTGCTTCATCAGCATCCAGCCTGCACTCCAGGTTGTCCCCACATTGCCCGTAAAAATGATTGCCCTGGTCCAAGTCGCAGATCTGACCTTCCACATTTCCACATTCAGGACAGCAGCCACAGCGGTCCAGCACAGTCCCGGCTGGACAGTCTTTAGGCTCAGAGCAAAGTGCCAAATCACATTTTCCACAGCTGTCTCCTTCCCTTAACAGCCTCCACCAACCTCGGTGATACAAGGCAGGGAAACTCTGAGTAACCTGCACCAGTACTACCAGCACTGCTGTAGCCATCGGGTGCTTCATCTTGAGAATGTAACGCACAAGCAGAAAAGGTCCTTGGAGTAAAGCCAGGGGGAAAAAAAGAAAAAGGAAAAAAAAAAAGAGTGAAAGAAAGGAAAAGATCACAATCCTGGTTTGTTGGTTTTTTTTTTTTTTTTTGTTTTAGGACATAAATGCCACTGCAAACACAGGCTTTAAGAAGAAATTAGCATCAAATTCCTAATCTGGAACTGATAATAAAACTGCATACAAACCCACCGGCTTTTCTCTTATGCAGTTTGGAATGCGAGTATTGCCTGCACAGAAACCAAACTGCCCCTTCTGACAGCTGAGTTGAAGCTCTCTGAAAAGCTGTTTGCTCAGTGTCTCCTTAAGCCAAATTTGCAAAGCATTGCTCTACTGAAACAACATGATACTGCAGCTATTGCAGAAAGGGGAACTGGGTAAATTAGTGTAAAATTAAGAAATTATGAGCTTTAAATTTTTTTTCCTGCTCATCAGCTGAAAAAGATGATCACAAAAAGATAAACATGGGTACAAAGTAGCACCCAAGAAACCAGTACCCTAGAGCTAAGCCAGAGCTCTAGAGACTGGAGCAAGGTTTAACACCAAATTTCATCCATTTATGGCCACAGCTAAGGGGTTCTGAATTAACGGTTTACTTATAGGCTCTTTACAGGCAAGGGACAATCCAAGAGAGATGGAATTGACTTTAAGCTCCTGGATTTAAGATGAGAAGTGCCTAAACCTGTTAAAAAACCCATTGTTCTGTCTACATCTAGCTGCTTTTCAGTGTTTTCGGGTGCCTGTGGTTTGGAACCCAAAATAATGTGGTCCACAGTTGGCTCTAAGAACAAAGTGCAAAAGATTTAGACCATGGACAAACATGAGCAAGGCACCACAACATCTTCAGACATCTCAGGAGGAGGTTATGCTGAAGTATTCGATGCATTGCTCATCTTTTCATAGCACATTTCTGCCTTCGTTTCTTAAGATGTACTTACACTGTGAATTACGAAGGAGGATTAAAGAGGTAACTCTGACTTCTTTTCCTGCTTTTCCCACATGTAAGTTTCTGCCAGTTCAGGGAATTGGGTTTGCAGGGTCCTGTCTCACCAGGTGTTGCACTTTGTACATCTCAGGATTTAGTCATGCTCCCTATCATCCTACCTCGACCAGAAAACTCCTCTCCATTATAGTGCTGAGGAGATTTCTTGTCCATAGACCACTGTTCAAACCATGTGCAGCTCAGCAGAGATGCATCCCACTGTCTGCTGGAGGTAGAAGCAAAGTGTAGTGGGCTTACAGACCCTCCAAGTAGAGCTCAATAGCATGGGTCAAGGATCACCACTCCCTGCAAATCAAACGTCTTTGTGCGTTAGCTTAAAGTAACTCTATGTGAATCACTTTTTCAAGACATATGTATAAGACACTGTTAACAAGATGAAATGAAAGAGAATCATGCCTACTTGTCTGAAATCATCCTCTAGTGGCTTTTTACTACTCTTTTTATAACTTAGCTGCTTACATAAGCTCAGTGAAGGATGCATGTTGTTGTACCAGCTTTATATCCTCTGGTCTCATCCACAAAGACAAAACTTTTGGGGATGTAGGTTTACATTCCATCACAAATCATAGAATCATACAATGACGCAGGGGTTGGAAGGGACCTCTGGAGATCATCGAGTCCAACCCTCCTGCCAATGCAGGATCACCCAGAGCATGCCACACAGGAGCAGTTCCAGGTGGGTCTTGAGTCTCTAGAGAAGGAGACTCCACAACCTCTCTGGGCAGCCTGTTCCAGGCTTTTCCCAAGTTCAGCTTCTGCACCAATTCAGATAATCTCTTGCTTCAACTGAAGTAGCATACCGCTTCAAAAATCACTTCCTTCTCCCAGTCTGTATATAATGCAATTGCCCCCCTGTCAGCCTACCTTGCTGGAGCACTTCTTAAATCCAGCCTGGAGAGACCTACAGGGCGCTGCTCATTTCCGTGACAGCTGGGCTAATTCATATTCTGTAATGCATGTTTTGGCTTTGAACACAGAATCAGACTGTAAAGGAGTAAATTATGTGTGTAATTGATGCTTTTAACATTGAAAGTCAGATAAAAAGTAACCACTGAATTTAATGGGAAATTGATTTCTTGTCCCACCTTCTTATTCTGTTTAACGTGTTATATTTCACACTTCCTCATCAAATTCTAATTGGACATTTAGTTCTACATTATGGGGTCTACTCATCACTGTCTATTTTATTATTTGTGCCTGCAGCTGTAGGGGGATGAGTATCTAGAGGACAAGGATTTGCTAGGCTCATATAAAGTAAAAAAATGTTTATAGTAGTGAAGCCATATATGTAAAGGGGAGCCAAAGCAGGGAGGGGCTGCAGGCAGCACTGCCCCTGCTAAGGCTGAGCTTTTCCTGCCTTCTTCCAGGAAACATGCGATTTGAGGGCTCTAAGAAAGAATCATGCAAGGAAGTACTTTCTGGCACTGAGGAAACCCATCATAAATATCCTAGAAAGCGTTTTTGGCATTTATCCGACTAACGTAATCCAAGCCCTTGGAGGGCTCAGCCTCTCAGTGAAGAGCTGGGTCTGCCTGTGGTCTGTTTGAGTAGCCGCCCCTTGGCAGCTGATGGACAGCTGAAGGTTATTTGGCCACAGATTGCTGAGCTCACCTGGAACAAACCCGGGGCAGGGCAAGGTTAAAGCACTGTGGTATGACACGGAGGAATGGCCTGGCAAGTGTCTGAAATGTCTTTCATTAGCAAGCCAGCTGTATCAAGCTGAGAAGAGCATCGCTGCAACTCCACACGGGATGAATGTGTTGCAGTGCTGGAGCAAGGAAGGAGAGTGGGATGTGCAGCTGTGTTTGAAGCAGCACATCCCATCTGGTTCAGTAATAAAATATGCATTATTTCAGTATGTCTCTAAAACCTGAAGCTTGCTTCAGTGGGTTTGCTGGGGAAAAAAAAAGTGTTGATTTTCATCACAAACCTTGAATCATCTTAACCCTAAATATCTCCCAGCACAAAACACAAGCAGCGTTGGATTAATGTCACCAGTGGAGCAGCAAGACAGGCACCAAAGTACACTGCTTTTCAGACCCCATCCCCCAAATGTTGCCTGAAGAGCTGACAAGCAGTGCAGACAAGGTCTCCCTGACCCTCCAACGAGGGGAGGAGGTGAGCAGCTGCAGTGCATGAGGGAAGCTTTCTACCATCAGCTGTGAAATCACATTCTGGTGAATCATTTCTGTAGAAGTCAGGTTGCACAGCAGTGGTGTACCCTCGCACTCAGCAGGCAGGGTAGTTCTGGATATGCAGCAATTTTCCTGGGGATTTTCACATGGCGTGACCCATGCAAGGAGTCCTGCCAGCATCTCGTGGAAGGATCAGTACTCAAGCTGGATGATGGGCAGTGAAGGGCCATGGCAAAATGGCCCAGTGCTTTCTGTACCCTCAGAACTCATCTGCCACCGGGACATGGACAACGTCTTGCAGAATAATCCCTGTAAGTGAATTGTTAAGGAAATTGTGTTCCTTTTCATTTCCTGCTTCTTCTCGGGCCCAGGTGCTATGCTAAGCTGCTGACTTGTATTGCATTATTCTATTTTGCATGGTAATAGATAAGGTACATAGCTGATGCAATTTGAAATCCCATTGCTAGTGATTCCTGAGGCTCTGCTCTTTTGGACAAAATGTGTTTCAGCTTTTCATTCTGTTTTTCTTTGTGTTAATGTGAGTTTTACTTAAGATTTCTGAATCTAGCTCCTGCCAGACTTGCAGATCTGGTTCTTACATAGACACACACAGGAGCCCTGTGAAGAACAATGGCAAAACACAAAAAACTTTTTGTCCCTTCTACCCTCTCTGTCCTATAATGGTTCCTCTCCTTGAACATGTGAAGTCAAGTCTGGAAACTATAGTGCTCTGTCTCTTAGGTTGTATTAAGTACCTATTATCGAGGTTCCCTTAGAGTAAATCTTGGCTGACTCAGTGTGTTTCCATCAAAGAAACTTTATACTTGTATTATGTGCACAGAAGAAAATTAATGTTTAGTCTGGCTAATAGGAGACTAGAGGTGGCTGTGCCTACTGGGTACATGCATTACCTGACTCTGTACCAATCTCCTAGGATAACTTTTACCCTCTCCAGTATCCAGAATTGAGCTTCAGTTGAGGTGCTCAGCTCACCTGAAAACAGTATCTGGTTTGATGGAAGTAAGTGGAAAACGGTGGCAGTTAATGGCAGATGAGGCAGAACTGGTGATGCCATTTACAGGCTCCTGCCAGAACTGCTGGCCAGCAGTGGTACAGGCACAGGCAGGCCCAGCATCCCCAAACATGGCCTTTTCTGGGGCCAGTCCTATTTGCTGACACATTGCTTTCATGAATCTCATCATTAGTGCTCTAAGCACATGAAGTATAAGTTAATTCTACTGTAACATGATTATTAAATCCATTAATCAAAGGCAAGAGATCCGTAATTAACTTATTCTCCAGCATCAAGTAAATGATTCTGCTGTGAGCTTTAAGAGAGCAGTTGTTCACTAATGTGCAAAAAACAATGGGGCTATTACACTATAAGGCTCTGTAATTGTATAATTAAATTATAAATTTTGCATATTTTAATAACATTTAATTATTTTCTTTGTAGAATTAAAATGAAGAATCATTATTTTTGCCTTAAAAAAAAAAGGGTTTTACATGCAATTTACCAAAAAAATTAAAAGAAAAAAGTAATATTAGTGTCTGTGTCCTGCCTGTAAGCTGACCGTTTTCATGTAAGGTTTGGCTGGGCCTTTGATGACTCAGCTTGGACCTGTCTCAAGCAGTGGCTGATTACAGATTTCTCCTGTTTCACATTTCAGCATTGTTGGTGACTGTAGGCATTCTGATTTTAACTTGCAAAGACAAAAGAAGGGCCTGCTAGTGCTGTTCTAGTACCTAATGCTTAGGTTTGATTTCATATAGGCTTATTCATTCCTTTTCATCAGTCTGGAAATGCCTTTTCACAAGCTCATATTTCCTTCCAAGGAGCAGATGTTTCAAGGGTTCTTTTCAAGCCTGCTGCACATCTCTGTTATCCTTTAAGGAGACTAGATTTCTGAAACCTCTGTAATTTTACTCAGAAACACCCGAGCCTCCTGTCCCGTAACAGGAAGGTGATACTGGAAACACTGAGGGAGTCAACAAAAGGTAATCAAGTGTTTCTCTGAAGCTATTCTTTTGAGACATGAGACTTATAGTGAGACTTACACAGCAGATATTACGAGGTCATTTCCCTCATCTTTCCTGCCCACATTTCTATCTTGGCTCATCTTAACCTTTCTCTATACATTTTAATCACAAGAACAATATAGAAGCAATAGGCAGCATCATTCTCCTTCCTCTTCAGAGAGGGAGGCATGAAGGTTTGTCCACCTTCTACCTTCATTTTAGAGAGAGCTAATAGAAAAGCATGCCTATGTTTTGCACACACCACAGTATTTTCAGGTGTCCTGTTTTACTGCAGCAGATGCTGCAGAGTGGAGCAATTTGTGTGTCAAAGGCAGTTCCTGTCTACATCAGCAGTGACACAGTAGTGCCACCAGGTACAGCAGGGCTTCAGAGACACCTGGAGCATGTGGAAAACATATCAAAACTCACCACACAAAACCAGATGAAGAATGGAGAGCACAAGAAAGCGTGTCTTGCAAGCATCAGGACAGATGGGGCATTGGGCTGGGTCCCCTGGTGGCATCGAGCAGGAAGGGGTGGGAAGTGTGGGTAAGGCCCTGTCAGTGTTTTGAGGTGCTTCCACCTAACAAAGACTGAAAAGTAATGCTAGCTCTGGGCAGGGGCCATGGAGAGCCAGGTGTCTTTGTGTGTATCTGCCCATCCCTTTTCACAGCAGAGGGCCAGTGACAGGAGGCAGGCAAGAGCAGGTTTAAGCCTGGAGGTGACATTGGTGGTGCTACTAGTTGCCCACAGCAGGAAAGTTCTTAGAAAGAGAAAATCACAGTGTTTCCTGGGAAGGCCTGATAGAGAAAGGGAGATCTCTGAAACTTGCAGACAATGAATATAGAGTCATTTTTCTTGGCAGCATTAATGTTGATGGATAGGACAGTTTGCCTTGTCCAGTTTATATAAGAGCAGCTGATATAAAATGACTTCATAGCTGGATATTTATGAGAAGTTTCATTTCAAATAATATAGATTTTGCCTCTGGCAGTGCTGTGGTTGAGCCCTGTTATTACTGGGAACTAAATCTTTAGGATATTCTAACTATAACTGCAGGGCCTGTTTGATCTACCCAGCAAAGTTAATATTTTCCAAAGCAATTGAAACTTTATAATGGAAAGTCTCATTAGCAAAAACTACCTGCCCCTAAAAGCAACCATGAAATCAGGCACAGAGGAAACTTGGGGAATTTTTCCTTCAGCTTCACCTATTTTCTCTCATATAGTGATACTGAAATAGTGTTTCTGTTGCAGGGAAGGTACAGATAGGCTGTAATGATCCTTCTCTAGAAAATCAACTAGAAGTTAACTTCTGATATAAAGCAAAATTCTCTCGCCTTGTCTGTGCCACACATGGATCTTGCATAAAATGCTCCTCTCCCTTGAGGGCAGTAGGATTCACCCTCTGTGCCAGACCCCTCTCCTGAGCCAGCACTGCTCTGAGCCCTGTGCAGAAGGGCTGGGGAGGTGGTATTAACACCCCCACCAATGCTTCCAAGGCTGTTTTACAAAGTGTGAGTCTGAAGTGTTTTGAGCCAGAGCAGTGATGTAAGTGGGATATTCTCAAATGATTCACTCGCTGCTTTGGAGTGTGGAGACAAGGGCTGCAGTTAGCGAGGTCCACAGCCTCTGTGGTGTTGATAGGGCCCCTGTACTCCTGCAACAGCCTGGAAAGGCAGAGTAGGACCTTCTGGAGCTGCCAGCTGGGATGAAGCCTCCCTTTCTTCAGTCTAAACCATGAATCAAACTTCAACCCATATCTCCTTCCAAGATACAGTTAGCTCTGACTATTGTTACAAGGGGAAGTAAGTCTGCAAGAGACGTAGGTCAGGCTGTGAGCTCTGGGTAATACAGCTTCCAAAGAAGCCTTGCAAAAAGCCTACTGCCTGCACAATAGTGGTCAGATCAAAATGACCCAGCAAAGAAGCTGGAGAAGAGAGAAGGAATCTGCTTCCCACCACTGTGCTTTGGTTGGAATTGTTCCAGACTTTAACACTTCTGACAAACATCTACGTTCATCTGTGACCAGAGAGCTTGAAAAGAGATGTAGTGTGGTGCCCCGTGAGGAGACTGCAGGTTGTGTGTGAGGAGGCAAGGCTTTGTTGGGGCGGCTTGGGCACCCGTGGGTTATGCAGCAGGGTGAGGTGAAAGTTGTGAGAAAGGACAGGAGAAAGCAACACTTGAGAGAAGCTCGGAGGGACAGCACTTGCCACTGAAAGAAAGGCTGGGAGCACAGGCACTGTCTCTTGCTGGTACATTGCCTGCTTTCTCAGGACTTTGTGTGCTGCCTACAGACAAATCGGACTGCAGATTGGCAGCCCTGGGCTGTCAGGCTCATGCCTCCAGTCAGAAAGATCATTCGGCTGAATACTTGGAGATTAAAAACCAAACAAACAAAATCAATGGTGGATCTCTCTCACAAATGCTGAAAAACCACATTGTGCCTCTGGGAAGATGAGGTTTGTCTGGGGCTATTTGCTGCTTCTGCCTCCCATTAATGCTTACGCTCTTGCGGTCAGAACAGGGCAGGGCTGGAGGTTGGGTTTACCAGTTTCTAGAAGCCCAGCGCTCGTCCTGGCCCCATTTTGTATCCTGCTGTTTCTGAAGGTCACAGTTACATGTGTAATTCATCTGCAGTCGGTCTTAGCTTTGCACATTTGCCCCTAATAAACAGCCTGGGGGCTGGAAACAGCATGAAGCGAGGGCATATGAACAAAAACCGTGCATAAGCATGGGTTAAGAAGTAAAGGCCTGGGTCCATTTAAATCAGTAGCCAGCCTCTCATTAACTTAAATGGGCTCAGGATTTCACCGTGTGCTTTTAGCTTAGCCGGCTTCCTGTTTGTCTTGGCAGGGCAAATGTTTTTGTCCCTGTCCAACAGAGCGTACTTGGGATTGTTTTTCTATCTGGGCTGATGAAACACTCTTAGAAGTCTCAGTCTATTCCAGCCACAGCATGGCTTGAGATGCCAAACATCTTGCATGCACTGGAAGCCATAATGTTTTTGCATTAAATGCTGACCTACTTGTGCTGAAGTCGGTGTCCGAACGCACAGTCTGTCTTGGGAAGCTGCTCTGGTCTTATATTTGTCATTATATTTCATGACTACTGACATGAATCTAAATCTGTGCTACAGAGGCTTTCTATTAAGTGATTACCTCAGCTTGTAGAAAATACCAGTTAAACGGTATCCACTGGTGCTGCAGAAGTGGATTGCTCTTATCGTATCAGTGGAGGAGAAAAAGATATTGCTGTCTTGCTGCTCTCCTGTACCACAGCACATTGCAAAGGTCAGCCTGCTTGTGCTTACGAGCTGGGGGCTGCAGGGAATGAAAGTGGTGGGACCTCTCTAGCAAAATCTGAACTGACAGTATAAAGTCAAAACTGATTGTGTCCTTGGAGGGGGAAGGAAATAATTTCTATATTTAAACCAGGGCACTGCAGGTGGCCATATGTCTCAAACTGGATAGACTTAAAATTCTGGACTGATGAGAGGACTGGGTGTCCTACAGTAGTGGTGAGAGTCGTCTGCATGGTCTGATCCTACCTGTGGAGCTGTTACTCCGTGTTCTCTGGAGTCTGAGGATTTGTTTTCTGGGAATCTCAATCCACCAAAAACATAATTAAGTACCAAATTAATAAAATACTGTATGTTCTGTAATTTAGTGGAACTAAAAAAACAGTGATAGAAATACAGGCCATTTCCATCCAAATCTCTGTTCTGGGAAACGTTTGGGTAAATGGAAAAGACTTTGCACCATAACTGAAAATAAAACCCCTACAACATACTGGAAAAACCCAAACCAGGTGATTTCTGGATTCGTGGGATTCCAGAGGGCCAAGCTGTCAGGTCATGCCTCTGGATAGTTCAGTGCTAAGCAGATGCCCAGCAGGCCCAGCTGAAGCCCTGTCCCTGTAAAGGCAGGAACCAGGATCTCATCATGCTGCTACAGCCTGAATCTGAATAACTATTTCAAAACTGTGCTGGTACACACATGTCTCTGCTAGGACCTGGGATCTCCCTGTAAACTGATATCATATAAAAGCCCTTCTTTTTTGGAGGAGAAAAAACAACTTGTACCTAGAACTAAATTTGCTTCCTCTTTCCAGTCCACAATTCCTAACTCTTCTGTTTGTGTAACTTACTAGCAGGGATGATAACCAAAGTGTTAGCTCCCGAAATACGGATTCCTTGTTTGCAGTCCTAAGCACCTGCATAATCTGATGAAAAAAAATAAGACTTAACACAGATTTGTGTGCCCAACCAAAGCGGCTTGCACTTTGATACTGAACTCTCTGGGTGAATTGCTAAGTGACTACGACACAATTAAAAGAGCTTCAAACCACATGAACTTTGAGGAAAACTGCAGTCTCTTTGAGACTCATCTCAAATGGGGAAAGAGAAATAAATAAAATGCATCAAGTTATTCATTACAGATTTAGCACTCACCTCAGATTAACAAGAAGCCCATTGTCAGATCCCAAGTAAAACAGCAGGTTGTAATTTAAACCAGCTTTTAGTCATTAATGAATAGAAAAGTTATTTCACTGTGAATGTGGAGATAACCTGGGCCAATTACCAGCACTAAGCAGCCTTTCCTTGTAAAGATGCAGCTTGCTGGCTGGCTTCATGTTGTGACACTAAACACAGTGAGTAAATGAGAGTGGTTTCTGCTACCAATTCAATCAGTAGGCTTAAAGTGAAATTAACCTTTTAAAAATGCAGAGTATTCCTTGCAGCAGATGGTAGTGTTTGCATATACAAATAACTTTTGGAAATCATAATGTAGACCATATGCTCTGAAACAATGGGATTCCTGAGCTGAACCTTTCATCCTCCTGAAAATGAAAACTAACACTCTCCAAACTCAGACTGGTGGCTGCTGCAGCAGGACCAGCTCATGCTTATGCTTCAGTGAAGCGGGCACAAGAAGAATCGGGGGAAAAACACAGGTGGGGAGCACAGAAGGAGTTAAGGGGGGATGCTGGTATGTACTAAAATGTATATACTCGCTGCTACATTCTTAGACATATATGGATTATGTGTTAGCCTGTTTTAGCTCTGCTCCTTTGTATGCAGCTCCTTCTTATTTTAAACTAGATAAATGAATCCCCCAAATGCTTTATGGTGCTATGGATAGCTGGCTTTTGGTCCCTGTGCTAGCTAGGGTGGCTCTCCATATCG
The DNA here is from genome assembly GCA_025345505.1 of Todiramphus chloris collaris. Taxonomy (NCBI): domain Eukaryota; kingdom Metazoa; phylum Chordata; class Aves; order Coraciiformes; family Alcedinidae; genus Todiramphus; species Todiramphus chloris. Next base: position 10,245,321 of record JANVCC010000040.1, read on the forward strand.
CATTAGATGGCTTTATATTCCTCTGGGTTGCACCAGACACAAGCATTTGTGTCATTTGAAAGCTCCTCAACTTCTCCACGTTGCCCGACTGCTGCTCACCATCCATCATGCTTTCCTGTGCTAACACACATTCATGAGAATTTGTCCACAAAGGCTTAAAATACAAATGTTCTTAGAAAGGGACAAAGATTCCAGAAGCTGCAGCTTTAGGAAGAACATGTAAGGAGAGGTTACATCAGTCCACAATATCCCTGCAAAGCAGAATTAGCTCATAAAACAAATCAGTCTTTTCCTCTATACATTCATGTTCTGCCAAGAGCACAAACAAACCAGCACTGTGGTGGAACAGTAAGCATTAGAGGTAGCTGTGTCCTGTGACTTGTCCAGCTTTGTGGTGCCAGGTTGCCTCAGAGCTATAGGGCAGATGTGGTCAGTCAGGGGTGGAACATCAGGCTGGATGCTCTTTCACAGTGTGGGCTCCTACTCGACAATCCTCACCCCCCGTGTTCCCTGTAGAGCCTGTGCAAGGCTGAACCCATAAGCACAACAGAGCTGTGTGCAGTGCTTACCTGAGGCTTCAGTCTCGCCTGCACCTTACCTGTTACACACCAGATACTCAGATGGGGCTATCTGTGCACACCAGTAACACGGAAGCTGCTTTAAGCTCCACAACTATCAGAACACCAAAGTTTCATCTTGAATTCAGTGGTGCTTCTAGCTTGTGCTAGACAACAGCTGAAAAACACAGGATAGACTTGGCACTGTGCTGTGCATCATCCTGACCACTCTGAAGAATACAGCTGGGCTTACAATGCTCATTGGTCACTGCCTTCTGCCCAGCATCACATGTGGATGACAGCAACTCCAGTAACAATGCCAGGCTGCTTCAGGACACCAGGGTAGCTAAGCTGACTTGCTTCACTGAAGGATGTATTAGCCAGAATTAATTTTGGTCCCTCTGATGTGCCCGATGTGCCTGCAGTAGGATTGAGGCTAGGAGGCTTGCTTACTCTGTCTCTTATTTTCCCTATCTGGTCCTTGCTGGGCATCAGTTTGACCACTGAAACAGTCTTAGGACCATTCTGTGTGCACCCCACTGAAGCCAGAGTTACTGTCTTGTGTTACAGCAGGGCTATAGAGGGAGACAGTCACGTGTGGGGTGTATTAAAGTGGTGAAGCCCATCAATGAGAGACAAAATTCTATGTAGGAGCAAAAAGTGCATGTCTTCTGGCTTTTTGAAATAAGATGTTTGCCCTGCTCAAGCCAACAGCTCTCTAAGAATATTCTCATAAGGTATCTGAAAAAAACCCTCCTTCCCCTACTACATCCTATCCCTCCCTTCCTCCTTGAAGTTACCAAAACCAGCAATGAATAAGAATAGACATTGCTGACACTTCACACAAAGGTATAACTTGCAACGAGTCCTGAGCAACTTCAAAGCAGCAAAGTTGTACCGAGAACTGCATCTACTGAAAGCAAGCCTTGAGTGGCAGTCTGCTGCAGCATGCGAAGAAATCCCTTTTGTTAACATTACCGCTTGGTGGCTGGCGTAGAACACGTTAGGGTATTCTAATTGGGTTTTAAAGAAAGAGATTGACACAGAAAGAAGGTAATGATTTTTTTAATAGAGGGTCTCTCTGGGGGGCTGTGTTCATATCACTAACGTTCACTTGATTACATTTTATGGAATGGACTTTAAATGCCAGTATATACAAGCCAACATTTCATTATTGTAGTTCTTGATTATTCACTTGCCATTGTCGGTCTGTTCCCCTTTGTCTTCTTGTGTTGCTCTTTCTAAAAGCTATGATTTATGAATATGTGGTTTAGATCCTTCACAATATAGTGTAGTGAGGTGGTTCGATAAAAAGTTATTAAAGCAAAAAAAAAAATCTATAGTTTTGTGTGCTTTGCCCACCTTCTATAGGAACCCCCCAGAAGAGGCTCTTACACTCGGCAAACACTGCATGTGGGATGCTGTAGTATCAACTATATGCTGAGAGGCCTTACTCAGACAAAGCTCCTGCTGAATGGAGGACACTGCAGGCAATTACAGTTTTGCTTCCATAACTGGGATTAGGCTCTATAGTTACATAAACCAAAAAGGGGGGTGGAGGGGAAGTCTGCCATAAAAACCCCATTCATTTTAAAATCAGGAAATAAAGAGTTCCAATAGTCTTGAGCTACATAGTACCAAATGGCATTTGGTTCTCAAATACAAGTGTGTGCATGCCACATATTTAATTTATTTTTACAACAAAGCACTCAGTCCTGCTGATTGCAGGATAAACAAAACTGACTGGCAGTTTCCAGAGCACACTTAGAATCTGAATTTCTGCAGAAACCGTCTCAGCCTAAAACAGAGCAAAAGGAGGCTGGGGATCATCGTACCTCAGCCCGTGCGTGGGGCTTTCACCCAGCAGCGCTGCTGCTTTTGCCACAGCTGCACAGCCACATAAAAGAGGGGATGACAAATTGGCCACTCTTGCATATGGCTGGCAAGAAATCAGAGCTGCTTATAGCAGTGGAAGCTGAAGGAGGCACTCTCCAGGGTGAGCAATAACCTGGTTTTGAGGAAGATGTGGAAGGCGGTAGAATCTGCAGTACAACTGGAACAGTATCAGAGATGGGTTACAAAACAGTTTTGCTGCCTGTATGTTATGTTCCCAAATCTCTGAAGAAAATGCATCTCTCCAAAATAAAAAAGCCCTCCATCTGTCTCAGGGATGGATAACGTCAGCAAGTGAGGATTACCTCAGTGAGTCTGACCAGCACGAAAAGCAGTGAGGCATGCCACTGCCACGCTGCCAGCAGCACTGAAATTCTCGCTCTGGCAGCGCGTTGCCCCTGGGACAAGGAGGCACCGTCGGCGGGGCCGTTCCTCTGCACACAGCACACTGCTGCCTTCGGGTTCTCCGACTCAACAGAGGAGCTATTGAGACAGCAGTCACAGGCCCTCTGTTGCTGTTATATCTGGCAAACAAAGAATAACAGCTACAATCCTACATCCTCTTCAAGATCTAAACTAGAAGGTTCCAACCAGCTTCAGACTACCCAGATATTTCCGCTGCCTGCGGTGCTCTTTGGCCTGTCCCGTGGAGCCCTACACACCCATCTCCAGCCAGGGGAGAGGCTGGATGCTGGAATGAAAAGCAGGTACCAGCACAAAAACCCAGCACAGCCACTCATCTGAACAAATAGGTGTCCAGGGTCAACGTTGCTAATGCTGTCACACCAAGGCTTTGCATCGCACATACACACGCTTCTGCTCTGTGCCTCAGGAAACACGACAGAGCAGTTTGTCCGCGTTGGATTCACTGAGCTTAGATACCTAGATGCCCACTGGCAAGATTCCTCTGGGAGAATGAAACCACTCATTCTACTAAAAATATAGGTAATAAGCCCAATAAAACACATTGACCAGCATGAAAAACAAAGGAAAAAGCAGTTTAGAGTAGTGGTCTACATTGCTGGGGTTCTGGATTGTGAAATAACCAATAATCCTGTGCAGTTTGTTTCTCAAGACACGTTTGATTTTCTCATGAGTTTTCATGGTCAAGTCACTGCAGTTAATGTTATCACTGGAAATCTCAACACTTGTAAAGCTGATTTTCCTTTTATAGCTGGTGATGGAGCTGTTGAGGATGTTTGTGATGTTGACTTCTTCCATTTCTTTAGTGAGTTCATTTGCAGGCCTCTAGGAAACAAAAGTCTACAGTTAGTTTTAAGGTTTGTCTTCTCCTGCAGAGAAAAAAGTCAATAAGGAGACCATAAGCATAAAGATAAACGAACATGATTTCATATGTGTTCATCCCAGTATTCAAACATGCCTTTTAGCTGCTGCCTGTTCTTAGGAGTGCTTAAATCCCAGAGCTCTGCTTCCACCACTGTATTTGTAGAAATATTTTGAGAGCTTTGAGCAAGTCTCACTCTGTCACTGAGCAACCCAACATCCATCTGCTACAAGACATCCATCTCTTCATGCCTACACAGAAACTGAATAGCTGGGGTACTCTGCATCCCCCTGATGGGATTTGGACCCTCAATGACAACTGGGCTATAATCATACTGGACTACATAATTTCTTGCCCTAAAGCAGTGTGCTTTGAACAATTCACACTCTTCTGCCACCCCCACAGAGCAGCATGGGGCTGATGATTGATACTGTCTTCTGGGAAGGGAGAAGCGTTCAAACTTTGCTCTGCTATTGGAGATGACCTTCCAGATCAGTGTCATGATCAGAGCCATTCCACGTAAGAGCTGTGTTATACTGGCTGCTCTTTGGCTGCATTTTGAAAGGATCAGAGGCGCTTCACGTTCTCACATGAGCTCAGCTCAGGGCTATAGACCCGCTCCTAGTGATAGGCCAAAGGGGCTTCCTGAACATGGTTGTGCAAATCGAAGGTGACTGTCAGCTAAGGCTGCTGTGCAGAGAAGTGTGTCAGGGACACATCTGTCTAGTGATATTCATGCGTTGGTTGCACATTAACAATTTAGATTTCATGACAATTACAAGAAGCAATTGTTACTGTATACATAACAAGATAATATTTGTCTTAGTTAATGGAGGACTAATTACTGTCTATCTAAGCTAACTAGGCTTATTAAGGGTAGATCAGGCCTTACCTCTTGAGGTGCTTTAGCTGCACACTTCTGTGATGAGCTGTAGTGAGCCACCGCGTATTCCACAAGGGCACCAAAGATGAAGCTGAAGCAGATGCCGAGGTAAACATCAATGGCCTTAATGAAACAGTTGGTCTTCGAAAGTGAACTTCGTGAGCCGATCATCAGAGTTGTCATGGAAAGCACCGTTGTTACTCCTTGGAAAGCAGAAGAGGAAAGACGCTTTGAAAAGGCTTGGCCTCTCCTTCTGCACATTATCACTTTCTGTCACTAACCAGACAGAGCACATCACTTCTTACCAAATCCAGATCATCCATCAGCTGAAATGCTTTTGTATCACAAGCTACTGGCTTCACACAGGCTTTCCCTACCTTTGGACAGCTTGGCTCCAACAGGCACTTGTCTTTCTTGTTTTTTCTTTCTTTCGGTAAAAAAATCACCCCCTCCCTGTCCCCTCTAAAGCCCACTATAAAGAACATGCGCTCTGTCCTCTAGTCTCTGCAGTGAATCTGTTGAGAGCCTTGGCCATGAACAGCTCTGCAGGTGGGCAAGTGTCCCAGCCTATCTTTACACTTTGTACCACTAACCCAGCTCTGCCACAAGTAAGAGCAGAATGTGAGCAGACCATTTATCACTGAGCAGATCGCTCAAAAAAAAAAAACATCTAACCACCTCTCAGAGGCTCTCCTGCCTGTTTAAATCTTCTTCCTTCCTCGGGCAAAAACTCACCAATGCAGGTTCTTGCAGGCACTGAATCCAGGGTGATCCAAAAAGAAACCCAGGACAGCATGACGAGCAGAGTGGAGGGCACATAGGTCTCCAAAATGAAGTACAGGACATTTCTTCTGAGCTCAAACTGCAGTATTAGTCGTGGGTAACTGCCTGTTCAAAAAAGGAGGGAAAAAACCACAGTGAAAGTGAAATTCCCAAGGACACCTGAACTGAAGCTGGGACTGTCCAGAGTCAGCACTTCAGCTGATATACACCAGCAGAGCTGCACTCAAATCCTGGGATATGCATTACTTATATGAGCTTGTTGTCTTGCCTCATCCAGCATGTCCTAGATGAGAGGACACACAAACAGAGCATTGATGGACAAGAGACACCTAAACCAGCATGTGGCTTGCAAAGATGCTTCTGAACTTAATCCACAGTGGAAATTTTTTGTACCAGTGTCTGAACTTGGAGCAGAGAAGGGCTGATGCTTTCATCTGTCCTCGTACTCAGCACTTTTTACCCAATAACCGCTATGAAGGGGCATTGCCAAGTTCAGTCTTATCTCATGGCTGAAAAAGGGTTTTCCTCCTGATTTCAGCAGGCCCTGCCTTACATCCCAAAACATCCCAGTATCTTATCATCACAGAGAATTCAACCCCCTGTATTCATTAGTAATCTGTGATCTTAGATAACTGTCTTCTTGTGCTCAAAAAAAATTCAATTTTTAAAAATCAATTTGCTGTAAAATACAGACAAAAGGCTCTGGGGCTGATCACCAGTGTTTTCAGGAGATCTTCTGCTGTTTAAACAATAGCTCCCTTTGAAACACAGGAACAAACCCTGTGTTGTTCACGGGCTGTGTATACTACAATAAACAATAAAACATTATTTCTAAAACCTGGTCATTGTAAGGAAGCTTTGCCCCCTTTCATAGGAGAGAAGAGTATTTACACAGATAATGCAAAAGACATTGCATTCTGATGTACAAAGGGATCTCATTCCATCATGATATCATTGTAATTTACAAATAAAAGTTAATTTTACTCCCAGTTACTGTAAACATGAATCTCTGCAGTATTTGTATTCTGCACACCTGGGAGGAAAGGGTTTCTTCTGTGTGGAGAAGGAAAGAAGTGGAGAATTTTTTTTAAAAAGATAATTGAAAATTCATCAAGTGAATGTAGTTTATCAACCCTCCCATCTTCCTATAGATTTCCATCTTATAGAATATCCTGGTTGCAACTAATTGGCTTTCAGTGTTGTTCTGTTCGTGGGTTTTTTTGAGATCAAGATTTGCTAAAGACTTGGCTGGTTCAGGCTTGAGTCAAAAGATTCTAACAGATAGGAGGGAAGAGGGATAGGAGGAGAAATACTTGAGTGCTTTTCTTACTTTTGTCTTGCACTGATTTACCTGTTTCCTGCTGTGACTTTGAGACCAGGGTATAGTAACGTTCCACTGTGTACTGCGAGAGCCGTAACTTCTCTATGCCATGGACAGAGTCATTTCCTCTCAACCACGTGAAGACGACATCACTTTCATCATATCCCCCTAAGGAGAACATAAAGACCCATATTACTGTGGTTCAGCAACTAAAAGCCCATCCCTGTCTCCTGAGTGGGAACAAGAACACAATCCAGGTGTTGCAGGCTGGACAGAGACCCTCTTAACTGGGTCAGGCTATGGGTGGATGGTGCTATTCTTGTGTTGCTGTACTCCTGGTCTGCTTGTTCAGATTTCAACAGGAACACATGCCACTGGGAACGATGCACGACACACAGGGCTTCCGAGAACTTATTGCAATCATTTACACAGGGTATTTCTATTTTCCTCCTATCCCCAAAGGCTATCAGTTATTTGAGGACAAATAAATGCATCCAACATTTAGGCAACATTGAATTCCTGCCCCAAAAGAGTGGGAGAGATGAGAGAACAATTCAAGCGGTTATCAGTAAGCTCCATGTATGCCAGCTGAGTAATTGTCTGCAGGAACATAAATGACAGCATAACATGACCTCAGATTGGACTGAGGTATACCTCAGGTCTGAGGGATACAGCTTGTACTGAGTCAGCAGCCTGCTGTTGGCTTCAAAAATGTCAGTTTAGGAAACAGGGTCATCAATTGCCCTAATTTGATCCTTCTATTAAGTGCCTTTTTATGAGAAAATGAGTAGGGACACTTTGATTTGGATAATAACTTGTTTGTCCTGGTAAAAGCAGTAAGATGCAGTTGCAGCTCTATTTCTATCAAATTGTGTTTTCTTACTAGACAGAATTTACCAGAACTTGAGTGTGACGAACTCCTAAGTTGGGTGTCCAGGGTATGAATCCCTGAATAGAGTCCTAAACACGTGACTTTTCAAAGTTTCTAAGCAGTTTTAGAAATGTGGTTGCTCAGAAGCTGTTATAATAAACGATAGACTGTTGTTAATTCATCTGGTGTATATTTAAATAGCATTATTTCTGGGCACTTATCCTAATGAAATCTCCAGTGGGCAATGTGCATGTAATTTCATTGGAATTATACAGCAACTGAGCATGATGTAGGACCCAATCACTTCTAAAACTGGCCCAAACAAGCTATGCTTTCACAGGAGAGGCCAATCATTATTATTTCAGGAGCTATTCTTTGTAATAAAGTTAACCGTGGTGAACTAATATGATTTTAATGTGAAAATAATATGTGCTTCCCTAGGTGCTTCATGCTGCAACCCCAGAAGTTAAAATCTGGTCTTTTCAGGATTGAGGTTTTAGATGTTCCCTTCTATGGCATGGAGCAGTGGAGCCTCACAGATACAGCAGCACTGCTCTTGCTGAGCCCCTGGGTAAAAGCCCTGTAGTGTCCTAAATTTCCCTGGAGTCTTTCCCAGCCAGCTTTGCCATGGCTGAGCTTTGAATTCAACTGAGAGCAAAACTCACTGGCTGCCCTTTCCTTGAGGCTTCCAAGGCCAAGACTCCTGTTGAGGATGGTCCTGTCATCACAGTAACAGACAGCCCTTATGGACAAGCACACACCACAAAGTTGGGTTTGGCGTTAGTTTCATGAGGCATGTTGAGAGGCACCTTCAATTCATCTTCTAGTTAAAAACTCCCTTCGTACTGTCTTGTTACAGTGGAGGGTTAGAAGGTGCAACATGTGGTAGACAGCTCAAAGTATGAAAAGTTGTTCCTTGCTGTACCCCATGCTCTTACCCCACAAGTCAGTTTGGAAGAAGTGAATCAGGGGGGAGGGAGGCAGAGGTTAAATGATTTACTGGGAAGATATGTGTCAAGGGCAATGAATACAGCTAGCTCAACATCTGTTATGTCTACCAAAGCAGAATGAGAGAATAAGGAGTTACTGATAACGGGAAGAGCCTCGAACCGCGTCCTTGTTCTCAAACCTAAAAGCAACATAAACCAGCCTAAACCAACCTTGAGGTTTGAAGTTGGGCCAGGGACATAAAGAGCATGCGCAGAAAACTGAGGTGAAAAGTTTAGAATGAGGAAGACTCTTACTTCATCCTGGAGACCCCTACCCATGACCACCAGACAACACTGCACAAGCGCAATGCAGATGCAAATGACTTTTGGGTTCATTATAATATGAAAGGAGATTGGGCAGGGATAGGTAATGAATATGGAACATGTAACCCAATCTATACTGAGCTGACAGCAGCTGGGGGCACGCATGTCTTGGGAGGAATTATCCCCCATGCTCCCAGCGCTGGAATAAACATATCTACTTTACTACTTATTCAGTAGTGGAGTGTTTCCGTGTATCAGAAGCTGTGTGTGCAAAAGGGACTGAACTTGGAAGAACGGTCATTATTACTTCATCATTTCTGAACTATCTACACTTCAATACAAATATTATTTATTACCACTCTTTTTATATAAATTGCACAGGGCCAGGAATCCTCTAAACTGTGGATTACAACACAAGAATTTGAAGAATGATGAAAGAAAGTTGTTTTCTTTCAGACGTTAGTATTTACAGGAATAAAAGTCTAATCAGAAAGCCACCGTGATAAATCTAAATATTTAGTATGTGTAGTTCCGTGTGAACAAACAAAATTAAAGTCAAGTTAGTTTTTTTCTAGGATGTTATACTTACAGCTTTCTAGCTGCAGTTTGCATGTTTGTGTGTCCATGGGATATTTCGACAGGTCCATGTTACAAGCAACAGTCGTAGTAATTCTGTAGGAAGAGAAAGAATTCCCAAAATTGCAATAAAAGCACTTAATGAAATATCTCAGGTTTTCAGAGCAAACTAGACTGCAAGGGCTCTGCTCTGCCATTCAGAGAGTTTTGACCTATGAAATGAACAGGCTGACGTAATCAGCAGGAACCCTCCTGAAGATGCTATGCTCTCTGCAGCCACAGCCATGGAAATGGAACCCGAAGAGGAACTTTGCGTAGCGGCGGTGGGAGATTTAGTGTAGATTCACGTTTTCCACTACTCCAGTTTGCACATCTTAAGCAGTCACCACTTGTCACCTGAGGCATTGTAACTAACTGCCCACATACTCTGGCTTGCTCTGCTGGGGAGGGTAGAGGAGTTCTACTTTGCAGTTAGGGTAATGGGGACGTGATTGCTGTGTGCTGAGAGGAGAGAACAGCATGTGACTCGCTAACACAATTATAGTGCACACTGCTGCAGTGCACGTACAAAGACACTTTGTGCTAAAAAGGAGAATTCAGAATGTCTATTAAACTTTTACCATTACAGTGTCCTCCCTCCATTCTTCCCCGGCCTCCATCTGTCTGTACACAACTTATCTCGGGTGCCACCTAAACTTGTGAGCTTTCCGAGCAGGCACTGTGCTCTGGACACAGCACATCGCATGAGGGGAAATCCTCAGCTGGCATTTCCAGGTGGCCAGAGCAGGAGTGAATGGATCACGAGAGTACAGTCACAGTTGGCATGTTGACCCCAAGCCCAGTGGGCACTGGTCAATGGCTCAAAGTCCAGATGGAGAGCAGTGACAAGTGGTGTCCCTCAGGGGTCTATCATGGGACCTGTGCTGTTTAATGTTTTTATCAATGACATAGACAGCTAGATTGAGTGCACCCTCAGCAAGTTTGCAGATGAGACCAGGCTGAGTGCTGCTGTTGATATGCCAGGGGGACGGGATGGCATCCAGAGGGATCTGGACAAGCTGGAGAAGTGGGCCCAGGTGAACCTCATGAGGTTCAACAAGACCAAGTGCAGTCTTCTACACCTGGGCCAGAGCAATCCTCACTATCAATGCAGGCCGAGGGATGAGGTGATAGAAAGCAGCCCTGAAGAAAAGGACTTGGGGGTGCTTGTGGACAAGAAGCTGGACATGAGCAGACAGTGCATACTTGCAGCTCAGAAGGCCAATCTCATCCTGGGCTGCATCAAAAGAATAGCAGACAGCATATCAAGAGAGGTGATTCTGCCACTTTGCTCTGGTGAGACCTCACCTGGAGTACTGCATCCAGTTCTGGAGCCCTCGGTACAGGAGGGACATGGACCTGATGGAGCAGATCCAGTGGAGGGCCATGAAAATGATCAGAGGGCTGGAAAGCCTCTCCTGTGCAGACAGGCTGAGGGAGCTGGGGTTGTTCAGCCTGGAGAAGAGAAGGCTCAGGGGACACCCACTAGTGACCTTCCAGTAGCTGAAGGGGGCCTGCAGGAAGGTGGGAAAGGGACTGTTTACAAAGGCCTGTGCTGACAGGACTGGGGGCAATGGTTTTAAGCTAGAGGAGAGTAGATTTAGATGGGATGTTAGAAACAAGTTCTTTACCATGAGGGTGGTGGAGCAGTGGAACAGGTTGCCCAGGGAGGTAGTTGAGGCCCCATGCCTGGAGATGTTCAAGGTGAGGCTCGACGGGGCTCGGAGCAACCTGATCTAGTTGAGGATGTCCCTGCTCACTGCAGGGGGGTTGGACTAGATGACCTTTAGAGGTCCTTTCCAGCCCAAACCATTCTGTGATTTACCTTAAGGCATAGAGGATAGTGCCATTAGAGAACAACCTTATGAGGCGGTTCCCCACAGTGACGTCGTGCAGGAAGGACCTTTTGGACTCCACAATGTACGTGTCTGGTACCCAGAGCAATTCCACTAGACGAGCATCTAGTGTGAAGCTCTTGTTGCCATGAAAGACCAACCGGGGGTCTGTCCAGCGCTGCCGCAGATATATAGTGGCTGTGTAATCCTGGGAGAGAGAGGAAGACCTGTGAGGAGGCGTGTCTGGAAGGCCTGCACGGCACCACTGTCTGTGCCATCTGTGACCACAGGCAGAACAGGCATTGTTCAGCCTATCGAAGCTCAGCTCCAAATGCATGCAGTAAATCTGATAAAAAGTAGAGTGAAAATCTTTTTACAGTATTACATTTGTCATGTACTTACCCTCTGAAGACTAAAGTGTTTGAGGACTCAAGTTTATATTTGGGTTTTTTTAATAAGCAATTATTGTAATTGATTTTTTTTGTGTCCACTTTGCAGGTAAGAAATCATGGGAATTGCACACTTAAGACCACTCAGAACATCACTGAACCTTAAAAATCAGTCATGGAAAATGACAAACATGCTATAACCGAGATCACAAAAGAGACATCAGCACTTTGGAAAAAAAGGTAAGCAAATCCAACCTGTTATTTCACCGAGGTCTTAAAAATGCCCAAACAAACAAAATCAAAACTTGTAGCATCTTTTTAATAGGAGGTTTGAATCTAAGGACACTGGGATTAACTTGATGAGTTTACCCTGCCAATATCTACCTACACTGACTGGCATAGTTTCCCAGTGCCCCATCATAGAAGAATAAGCAGCACTGGGTTCTGAAGATAATTCTTTACTGGGCCTTCTGGACAGACACAGGGCACTGTGGTACCATTTCACTTCCTTACTAAACAAAGTAAATGCAACCACTAATTGCTTTTCTTTTTAAAACACCTGTCACAGACAGACTGATACTGGGGATTGCACTGACAATGTGCAGTCACTACGTATTACCACAGATACGCTGCCTGTCTGCGGAGGATGAAGCAGGTCTGTTCCATTCCATCTATAACTTATGAAATGCTTTAAGAGAAAAAGTCTAAGTAAGTAGCGGGTATCAGCATTAGCTTTGGCAGTTTTTAAATTTGCTGTTGGTGTGTGACAGGAGAACAAACATGTCAAATAATGCACTGTTATGGCTTTCAATACAGTGAATTCTGATAGCAACAAAAGTGAAGAATACTGGGTAATTTTCCTGCATTTATCAAGGCACAGAGTAAACCTCTGCAATGTTTTCCAGGAGCAATTTAGATGGACCATCACGGTCCAGAAAACCTCCAGAACATGAGCTATTTTACAAGGCCCTTCAATTAAGTTAGAGATATGTGAATAATTGATTTTGTTGGTTCTGCTCCTTCCCCAGAATGAACAGCTTTAGCAGAATTACAGTATTTTATTCAGTGAACTCGTTTAATTTGTTGGAGTCAGAGGGAAAAAAGAGTCAGTGGTATTCTTGAAAAATGCTAAAATTAAGTGTTGAAATTGTTCCTGACCAAACTCCTTACAGTTTGGACTGAAACTGTTTGTTGAATTTATCCAATATGCCCATCAACCTGAAACAGCAGTTCTCAGCAATCAGTATTTGAAATCCAGCTGTTATCAGAAATGAAGGGAACCAGACTCATCAGAGGTGGGAAAATGTTCTCTGTTTGAAAACTGGTGGGGTTTTGTTTTTTTCTTGGGATCCCCAGTCCTTTGAGCCTCAAACTGTATCACAGCTCAAAACCTCATTTTTTCTCCTTGATGAGAAACCCAGTCTCTGTCTTCTATCAGTGCCACCATGTGCAACAGAGGCCACCTCTACCCTACACAAAGGAAAGGTAGGGGAGAGAAAATGCCACATGGCTGATTTTTGTTTTCATTTCCTATGGGCCTGACTCCCAGGAGGTGCTGAGGTTTTGACCAGTAGGAGCTATCTATTTACTTATGAGCCCACGTTACTATGGCATCTACATATTCTGCTACCATAAATGAGCCCTGTTCTCATCACACCTCTGAAAGTGGTCAATGGCCTGACTGTGACAGTTTCTGTGCTGAGCACACAGGGATGTATCACAAGTCTCTCAGGCAGATTCTCCTCTGATCTCTCATAAAATAAAAATTCTTTTACTCACCATGTCACTCTCAGATATACTAGAAATACTTGCGATGTCCAGGCTCATTGCAATTTGAACAGGTTCTCCTGCGGAGGGAAAGAAAAGCTTAAGCAAAGAGAAGGAAAGGGTGAAAGGTGCTTTGACACCAGTGTGGGCACCGCTCGCAGCGTCCCACACTGTCTGGGACACCGCAGGAGCCCAAAGGGTTAGACACGGTCACAGATCATTAAACTCACAAAGGACATCACGATCCAGAATAGTCCCTGCTGGGCAGCTGCAGCTCTGAGAGCAAATCCCCACAACACGAGTTGTGGAATTGGATCAGCAGTGTTTCAGTGGCATTTGCCGAGGGGCTGGCGGCCGGGGCCAGTGAACCTCGTTACGCAGCAAGCCCTCTCCACCCGCACAGCGGCAGCACCAGCGGACTCTGAACAGAGGATTCCGATGCACAGCTCTCGGAGGACTCTGCATCAGCATCCCTGCTCCTCCGGAAGGCAGAGAAACGCAGCGACTCCCGAGCCCGAGCACCGGGTTCAAAACCAGGAGTGGAACAGTCCTCGCCTGCTTTGCGCTCCCCTTCGTGCCGTGTTTGCAGGCGCGCTTTCGGCACTCGGCCCCGTTCCCGCGCAGCCGCCGGTTGCTGGCGCCAGCTTCCAGGCACCGCCAGGGGGCAGCTCCTGCCCGGGCAACGCCAGCGCGCCAGGCGGGCCGCCTCGGCGGCACCGACACGGACACGGACCCGCCTGCCCTTCCTTGCCTTGCCCGACCCCAGGGGGAACCGGGCAGCACCGAGTAGGTGCCCAAGTGACCACACGGCAACCGCGGCGCTTGCTGAAACTCCTTTTCATCCTTTAACCGCATTTAGGAAAGTCTAAGGGGCACAATTTTCAAAGCATCTAAGTGGGTTTGGGGTTTTTGTATTTGTTTTAAACTCTTCCAGAATAGATTTCATTTGCAAAAGACATATTTTTTTTTTTAAATAACTGCCATTCACATCCTCTGTCTTGTTTTTCGATATTTAGCCACCCAAAGTGATGACTAGAGGGTAGATCTGTGAGGACTTAGAGCCTCAGGACCCGAGTCCTGACCATTTTTGTTTAACATCTATGGCTCTGGTAGGCGTAGGCTGGTGTAGATGCAGTTAATCTCTATTAGATAATTCAGAAGTGTCTGTTCACTGATGTGACAGGGTCTAGAGGAGCTTTCCTATTCCTGCACGAGATCAGTGTTCTAGGCATAACAAGCTGGTAAATTATGTATTGCCCAGAAATTTATCACTGTGGTCATAATTTATCACTGTGGTCAGCTGAAAGCTGCCAGAGCAGGTCAGTCTTCAGGAGCTGCAGCAGGAAACAACCAAGTCCTGGCAAAAGCTGATAGGAAATTTTTTAGTTGAGCATAGTTTCATTAATGGGTTCACTTTGTGTCTGGGTGGGAAGTGAAAGCATGTGTCAAAAGTCAGTATTTCTGGCAAGGAGAATGGCTTTATTCCTCTCTACCTGCAAGCTACTATAAAGCAGAAAATCACAAGGGGCAGGCTAAACAAAAGCATGTACAGTTGGAGAATTTAGTTACTGTCAGGTCTTTCATAAAAGTATTGAAGTTTATAAATTTCCTGTTCTTAACCTCCTAGATAGAGATGTTCTCATGCCCCATAGTCACATGCACCATCTATTCAAGACAACAGTGGATGCACAGAAAGGACAGCAGCCTTGGATACTACCTAATTTAAAAGTTAAAAGTTAAAAGCTAAAGAAAGGTTAAAGCATGCTCTGCTCTCCACAGCAGCTGTACAGACCGTTCTTCAGATGGTCAAATGCATGGAGCTGACATACCACCAAAGTAGGGCCTGAGGTATTTGTTGTATCCCATGGTGAGGTTCTCAAATCCAGGGAGGGATGTTGTGTCTCTGCCATGCAAGTCGGGTATGAGACCCAGGGAGCACCTCCTGGGGACACAAATCAGTACTGTTACATGTGGCCAGAGTGCTGGGCACATCTGGTGTGCAGCTGCAGCTGTGTTTCCAGCTTATGCTCAAACAAGCAAACAAACTGCATAAAATGCTTATTAAAAATAAGATGATAATTGAAATCATGAGCACTTGCTCACGTTGCTTATTTTGGCAGAATAATTTTCAGCTTGAAGAGACAGCAAAATGGCAGATTACCTCAGCCGATAGATAAAGGTTTGCACACATGGTAGCTTAAGGATGTTCTTAAAATGTCCCAGACAAATCAAGCAAGGTCTCTATAGTACAAGTTTTAATAGCAACCCACAATCTCCCCCTTCCCACTTCTTTTCATGCAGTCGATATAAGCCACATGCATTTCTTTATTCCTCCTGAGACAAATCTTACTGACCAACAGCTCCTCCTCCCTAATCACTAGTCCCCTAAAGAAGCTTCCATCCTCATGTGTTAGTGCCAGAAGCAAAACCTCCAAGTACGCCAAGAGAGCAACGGTGGAGCACCAGGCACTTCACAGTCACCAACCAAGCTCTGGGGGCTGAAGCACCCCAAGCTGCTGTGTGTACAGAGGGTTCAGCTCTGGATTACAGTGTCTGAATGAATGATTTGTGGATGGACAACAAAGTCTAGCACTTGGCATTATAAGACTGAAAGCTCTGTACCATCACATGGACAGCTAAAGAGACGGGAGCTTGGGCTGCAGAAAGGTGAGGTTTTTTTATGGCGCACTGTCACTGTGCTCACTTGCTGAAAATGTAAATGAGTGAATCATTAAGAGTTCATCGTTGCTTTCTGAAGGGCTGAAGGAGGTGGAAGGCAGTGCCTCTGTCTCTCCCCAGGGTCTCAGGACCACTGGTCTGTGCAGTAAAACTCCATAGTGTAATTACTAAAAGCACAGATGATAGGAGTTTTTTTCCCCTTCTGTTTCCCTTAAAGCTGGGTTAATAGCCCTTGGAGCTTTGCTGCAGGTTTTAGACCAAAAAGGATATTGCAGTAGAACTGAACCAGTTTGTGCACAGCATAAACATAAACCATTCAAAAAATTGAGGATTTGTAATTCCAGGGCTGGTAATGACACAGCTGGGAGCCCTGGGGTGAGGGGTGCATTTCCAGGGAAAACTGCAAACTGTTCTGGTCCTGGACAGAAAGTCAGGGGCTGTGCTGTCAGTGGACAGACTATGTCCTGTGGACCCTGTGCAGACTGCTCTCTTCTATCCTACATCCCTTACTGTGCCTAACTTTCTTCGGATGGGCTGGATAATTGGAAGCATAGTTTCCTTTTGACCCACATTATTTATATGAAACATAATTCAGTTGTTCCCTGTAACACAAAACAAACACTCCACTTACCTTTGAGTTGGAAGGAAAAGACACAGACTAAAGAAGCAAAAATAGCTGCAGAACATCTCTGGAAATGATTTCTGTATTTGCTTTTCTGCTCTGTGGAGGCAAAAAGAAAGACAAAGTTTGGTGGTTTAAGAAACACTAATTTGAGGGAAGGGGACAGGGAAGAGAAATCCTGCACAGCCAGAACCACACGCTGTGTGGCATTTTAACATTCCTGACACGCAGCGGCTCCTGCCCTTTTTTCCAGCTTGTGTCATTTTTCAGCACTCTGCTATCTTAACACTTTCCACATAAAATACACTAGTGACAACTCGGGCCCTGAAGTCCTTGACAAGGTCACCAAATTGTAGCTGCCACTTTATTTTAGACAGAGTTTTTCTTCTTTCAGCGTGGGATGTCTATTAGCTGATGTTGAGAATGGCACCATGGGAAGGGATTTATTACACAGAGAAATGTTTAGGTAGTTCCTAGAGGCAGATAGACTCTGAAGCCAAGAGAGATGCTGCTCACATATAACAGATTGAGCATCTTTTAGTCCAGGGCTCCTCTAATCAGCTACACCGAAGTGCTGTAGCTCCGCACTCCATTAGCTCGTACCTGGGCTAAACCTGTGCTATTAATAGTAATGCTGGCAAGTCACTCAGCATGCAGTACGGGATGAAATCATTCCGTTTTAAATGGGTTTCGTTGACTTTTCTGGGAGTGAAACCAAACCCTGGCGTCTGGCCTGAGACTTCCATGTGCTCATTCTGGCCTTGGAGCTGGTGCCACAATAGGCAGCTCTCACCCGTGCTCTGCTCCACTTGGCATTTTTGCTGCCTGCCTGAAATGCCACACCAATTGCACACCTTTCCTTGAGTGTACTGCCAGGGCTCTGCCACATGCCTCCTGTGTGCTGCCACAGCGAGCTGCTGCACGATGAGGCACTGAGCACGACGCTGCCGTGGCTGCTGGGGGGAGATGGTTCCTCAGCCCTGGCTGCCGGGGGGAGATGGTTCCTCAGCCAGTGGCAGTGTGAGCTGTGTGGCCACACAATACTGCTACGCTCTGCAGCGTGCCCTGTGTGTCAGAGATTTCCTGCAGATACTGGCAAGGCAACATCGTTCTTGGATGGATACCTGTCTTCCTCTTTGCTATCCTGTTACATTCTGGGAATGACTATGCAAATGCTCAGTCCCTGTGCCTTCGTACCAGTGAGAGCGAGGTCCCAGCCTCAGATTCAGTGCCTGTCTCACCCTGCACAGTGGTTAGGGCTGCAACTTCAAACCTGGCTGTTCCATAGTTACCCAAACATCAGGGATGTTCTGCTTGAGTTTGGTTCTTCCTGTGGCGGTTCAACACAGCCCAGAGGACACTCTGCCTTCTCAGCCAGTTGTACAGCTCTGGTGCTGTGCCATGGGACAGCAGGACTCCAGGCAAGGAGAACATCTTTGCCCATACAGAGCTGGTAAAACCACCTGAACATTCAAACACCACAAATGCAGGGCCTCCCACTGGAAAAAGGATGTTTCTTGAAACAAAATATGCCCCAGTATCTGCCCAACATCTGGATTCCTAACAAGGCTTTGCACTCCTATCTCTTTCTCTGAATATGGTGTTCAGATGTTTCCAGATGTTATCAAGTGCTCCTCACTATAATGTGATGATGCAGAGCTAGAGAGAGAATCATTTACCCACTCACAGCAATATTAGACCACAATTCTGGTGGGAAAGAAGGAAGATTAGTCCAGGTAGTTTAAAGAACCTCTTCCAGGAAGAAAGGATAATTTTACAAATCAGCATTTAGTTAAAGTGTGAGAATTCCTGAACTTCAGCTGAGGAACGCCTCATGGGCATCTTCCATGACCATCTGTTTTGCACAGAGGCTGTCATTGTTGCATTTTGGTGCACCAGAATAAGTTCCTGGACAGTTCTGTTCTATCTGATCCTAGTTACTAAGATCTTACTTTGAAAAAAACAAGCCAAATTCTATTTATTTTGATGGCTAAGGGACAGAGACCTGTTGCATGGTAAAAAGCCTTTTGGGACCCTGTGGTGTCTTCAGTTAGCAGAAGTGCAGGGTGCACTGCAGTGGGTGCTACTGCTGTCTAGCAAACACAGCTGAAAGAAACCAGCTCAGGTAAATTTATAACTGCTGCTGCCACAGACCCAAGTGAATTACACAGTCTCCATTTCTCTGCAATTCTGGTTGTTCTTTGCAAACAAGGCAAATCTTGTTTTCTTCCTTCAGAGGATGGCTGTGAAGAAAATAAATACATCAAACGCTGCGGGACAGACAGGGGTGTATCTGTAAGCACGGAAGAGAGGTAGAAACAGGGCACATCAAAGGACTCTTGGGCAAGAAAAAGGTGACACTGATGCCCAGAGCCAAATATAAACAACACATTTCTTTTAATCAATTAATACAATTGCAATTCTGCTTTTATAGTGCAGGAGCTTCCACCAGAGGTTAGTAGCTTCATTAGCAAAGTATACAGGGTGGAAATTTTTGTAGGATTGTGTGTTTATGATTTGCTGCCCAGTACAGGATTTCAGCTTACTCTAATAGAAAAAAAAAAATCAAACACACAACCCTTAAGCACTGTTCAATCTGGGCATTTTACTCTGGTCAGTGAAAGCACAGCACAGGCAACACCGGAATAGCAGCAGTCATGAAGGTTGTTCTAGTGCAGCTGGTGGAAGCTTGCTTCCAATGCAAAATTTGTATAAAAATCATTCATTATGAACTCAGAGGTAATGAAAACCTTGAGAATATAACTTGCTCAGCTCCCTGTTCTCCCTATTGGCTGTGAAAATTATACAAAGATGCAAGTACTATAGTAAAATAGATCCAACCAGAGCCCTCCGTGAAGTCCGTGTCCGCTTTCAGAGAATTTAATGAAATAATGCTCCTTTACGCCAGCCAAAAGCAGCAGGATATGTCTCCCACTACAGCTCAGTCCTTCATTCAGCTTTATGCCTCTGTCTTTGAAGAAGGGCTGGTTAGAGTGAAAACACAAAAGGAAGAAAAATTGTTGTCAATCACTTCAGTGATTCTGTTTATAGGGAATGGGGTGCGAGGTGATAGAGATGTTCACCAAATGATAGCCAGGCTGCTCTGCACCACTGCCAGTGTAACACAGTGACAGGCTCCTCGTCTTGAGCCGTACTGAACTGGGAGGGAAGCCAGCAGAACCACTGCAGTCCTGCCTTACCTCCCACTTACCAGCTGCATCTCATCGCCCAGAGCAGATTGCTGTGTTCTCTGATTTTCTGATGGCTGATGACATTCCAATGCCAGGCAGTAGAAGCATTTATGAGAATCTAAAAAGCCGCTCAGAAAGCCAAACCCATATGACCAGCTTACTAAGCTCAAGGTAATCATTCACAAGGCCAAATTTTACTGGATCCTAATTGCTACGACTGCAGAACATGCAACACGGGCACGTGCGCACCTCAGAATAAAACCTGCCTAGGGAAGAGAGAGAAAGCTGAATAAATGCTGAAATAAAACTGGACTGGATTTAATTTTCCCATTTAAGTGTTGCCTCTACTTATTACACAAAGTTACAATTTTGATGATGGACTCGGGCATAATTTGTCTGTTCCCCTTGCCTCGCACTGTAAGCGAGAGCCCTGCAGAAAGCACTGTGAGCTGCTTACGCTGCAGGTTCAGCAGCATGGCGAGGCACAGGCGGTCCAGGGACAGCCTGCATCCCTCACCAGACCCTGCATCCCTCACCAGACCCTGCATCCCTCCCCAGACCCTGCAGCACCCAAGACACCCGCACACCTGGGACCTCAGCCTGCCTGAGCCAAGCACAGGACGGACCACATCTGAAAATCATCAGCAACCATTTCCACTGGGATGTTTTCACAAGTGCTCTGATTCCCAGGACAAGGTGTGACGGACATGGTGTGAGGATGCTTGTTTTCATCTCGGACATGGAGAGAGTGGATTGTTTGGCTTTGCCTTGGCTCTGCTCAAGAACCAGTGCAGCGCTGGCACCAGTTTCACAATTGCTCCTCTGCCCAGGTCCAGTTGTGTTAATCGGTGGCAACTGAGAGGGTGGACAGAGTCACAAACTCCCCTTTTGCTTCCTATATTCACTCCTGCAGAATAACTTTTCAGGAGAAAGCATCTCTATACCATCACCAGGAGTTTCCAGCCTCACGGCCACCTCCTGGCTGCACCATTCTGTGCAGAGCTTTCCTTGGCCACTGACATGAATGCAATAGTTGCCAAATACAATTACAAAATGATGAAAGAGGCAAGCAGTGTCATACGCCCTGGAAACAGAGTTCGCTGGATTTGCCAAAATGTTACTTCAAGGTCAACTTGTTTATCTAGAAGAGGGATTTAAGACAGATATAATCTGTCTTCCCTTCTTTAATGTTTATGTTTTCCCCCTGCCCAGTCTGAACTGAGACCAGTTGTCTCATCTTGAAAGATGACTACTTTGGGGATATGTGTGGGCAGGGGATTTTTTGAGCAAAGTTTCATTGCATGACAGCTACTGTGAAAGTGTCAGGTATTCTGGTGATTTATTATGAGAGCTGTTCAAATTTTAACTTACTGACCAAAGAAATCATGAAAGGCTTTCATTTTCAGTCATTCTAAAATGATTGGCCTCTCAGTTTCCTCAGCTTTAAACTTTATCTTGAGCTTTTTGGTTAGTTTTTTTTGGTAGTTTTTTTTTTGGGTTTTTTTTTTTTTTTTTTTTAAATTTTTTTTTTTGGTTTTTTTTTTTTTGTTATTTAAAACTTGTTCTTCCTAGGGGAAAAGATATTATTTGCTATCCTTTTAGCTTTTGAATGCTGAAAATCAGTTTGGGAAATCCTGGAGAAAGTCTGAAGCAACTACAAGGGAGAGAATAGAGTTAACAACAGGGAAATGTTTTTTGCACAGCATTTTTATGCGAGCCACTCTTACTGGAAACCTTAGTTATTTGACAGTAAAATCCATTTATACAGAACGCATTCCATTATTACAGAACTAAAGAGCTAGTGGGATCCTACCACATGTCAACAGATACTCAAGCTTACTCCTTGGCTGTTCAGGACAAGAAGGGACATAAAGGGCACCTTCTTGCTCGAGGCAGTCCTTGCCATGGCTTGGTGCGCAGCTGACCCCCAGCACCACACAGCATCCAGCTCTCACAGTGGAACACGGGGAGCAGCACTTGCACCCACTGGTCGTTGGCAACCATCAGAGAGTCAGACCAACCAGCGTGGGACCAACCAACAATGGAACTTAAAACTACAGAGCCTGCTCCTAATTTCATGTGGTGGTACCGCTAGCGGCACATAGTTGTCTCTACACAGACTTTACACATAGTACTACCCTTAGCACAGGAGAGAGGGGAACCAGGCATGCTACTGTTATGACATCCCACAAACTGCAGGTCTGATTCCCATCTTACTTATTCCAATGAAAGTCAGAAGCAGCTCCAAGATATAAGAAGGTTTTACAGAAATTAGTTTCAGTTCTTATGTAAGAAAAGTAAAATCACACCTGAGTAATGTTGATATGTTTTCAAGATGAAAACTCTCAACCTTCAAGCTACCTGTAGGATGTGGCAGCTTAGGCTCACATCTGCCCACCCAGCCTGGTATGCCAGTCTGCCTGCAGCTTGCAGGCCTCAGATCTTTAAATACATACCGAAAGTCTTGCATGATATCAAAATGAAGGTTTACAAGATTTACTTATGTGAAATAAATTATTCTGTTTGGTCAATTAATTTACTCTGTTTAAGCAAATCCAATGTACGTCAAATTTATAAATAATTACAGTTTCATACAGAAATTTAACATGCTCCAGGCAGCTCATTTTCTCCTGCACCTTAAGCCTAAATCTAATCTCAACTTGCCTGCAATTGTCAATCTCCAGTGGCTGCAGATCCATGAGCTCACAGCTGTCTGTGCTCAGTCATGTTGGGCAATCACTCCAGGTTTCATTCAAGCAGCAGACCTGCCCCTCACGGCAGGCAGCGATCCAGGGCTGGGTGCAGAAGGTTCATCTTCCCTCCTCCAACTGGCAGATGGATCACGAGCCCAGCAACGCCGCTTTCTATGATTTTGCTCTCTGCTTGCCAACCCTGTGATTGTAACCCTATATATACAGTCCCTCCCACCTCAGCAGTTCTGCTTGCTGAGGCTCCTCCATTGTGTGTGTGCAGGTATTTTATGGCAGACATAATTATTCTTGTTCCTATCAGCTGAGACAAGCATGCACAGGATTAACTCCCTCATGGGACAAAGAATAGTGTACCCTGAGTATCTTCTGAGCATGTAAAGGAGAGGATAATGACTGTAGGTACTTGTTACATTCACAGTAAATAAAGTGCAGGTGGTTTACTGAGTGCTCTGCTCAATTCTGGCTGTGCTAGAGGAGGAAAAGGGAAATAAAAGGTAAATATTGTGGAAAGATTCTCCTGCGAGCAAAATTTGGAAAAGAAGAATGAGAATGTGTCATTTAGACCGAATGGAATTAGGAGGGCACAAAGATAAAGGAATACATAGAGAAAATACATCAGACATTTTGTTTCTGGTTATTTATCAGACCAAGGGCATGGCTGATGCACCAAAAGACTACAGCAGACACGCAGCCACAAAAGCCACAGTGAACAAACATGGAAATGTTTCTTTCAAACTTCCAGGTAACAGATAAGTGTAAACTAAGAACCCTGCAGATGCAGTGGGTAATTTTGGATTGTTTTCCTTGCTCATCTTTGATGGCCACGACAAAGGGAACCTGTTTCCCTTGTAGTTCTCTGCTGCAGTTCTCTGCACTGTCTCCCGCAGTGTGCAGCACAGGCAGACCCGTGGGGCTGTTAAGCAACGAGCATGATTTAGTCAAGCAATTGCTACGTGCTCTGTCCCACCCCTCCAGCAGGAAAAGCAGGAGGAACTCGCTGACCTCACAGAAGAGGAAAGCAGTGATGGACAGAATCACTTTATTTTGCCTTGGTTCTCACTGAGCATCTGCCTCCTTTGAGCCGATGGGTGTCGTGGCATGCCAACCTCAGCAGCCTTGCCGAGGAGGGGAAAGGCGCAGCGTGCTGAAGGGAGGGGGTAAGGATGGATAGAGCTGCCAGTAACTCATTAATTGAGGGCTTGACAACACACTGACAAATGAGCACGTAAGAAAAAACTATCAGATGGGGCCCCAAGGAGCACAGTTCAGACATAATCATTCATCTTACACATATATTAGTCTGAATTTCTGTAGGGCAGTGAAACGCTCCTCTCTGCAGTAAGTTTTAGGGGAAAACCAGCCATGCCATGCCCTAAATGCCTCCACAGCACGCTTTTCCCCAGCACATTTATTTTGCTCTTGCAGGCAGCACAGTCAAAGCTGCACTGCAGTTGCACATCCTTCCACACCAATGTTAATTTTGCCTTAAATATTAAGAATTTAGCTTTTGGTAGATAAGTGCTTTTACCTGTTACATTAAGAAGAATAATTTATATGTGAATAAATAAAGCTTTATACTCAAAGCCAGTGAACACATCCACAATAGGCCACTGCAGCTTAGTATAAACAATCCTTCTTCCTTTACAACACTTTTAAAGCTGTCACGGTACTTTGGCATGGCTAAAGCCAACACCTAAATAATACCTAAAGGTATTTAATCTGGATTCACTTTTATGTTACCTTGTTTTTAAATGTCATTCAGCACCATGATTCTTAGTGCAACGTGCCGTTTAATGTAGCAGTAGACCAAGAATGTTTTTTGTTTGGGTGTCTATTCTTTTAAAATCACTCAAGAAATAGTGTAAGTGTTCCCAGTTTCTAAGAACAGAGAAATTAAGGTACACAGAGGTCAAGAGTTATTTGTCTCTCAACTATTCTTAGTAACAGTCAGACTACCTGGCAAGATGAACAAGCCTTCTGCAGAACACACGCTGACACTTTATCACTCAGATCAGTACCAATTTCACACCTTTTCAGGAAATCCTGCTCAGCAGCAAGGCTCCTGTGCCCACACAGGCCTCACAGCCTTTCCCCACGCTGCCCTCCGAGCCCGGCCGCGCGGGAGCAGCAGATCTGCACTGCTTTATTCTCCCCCTCATTTCATTCAGAGCCATTTAGGCAGGTGCTGAACCCTGCTCCCGGGTGGCATGGCCATGTGGCCCCGTGGCCACAAGCGTTGGTCTGAGGAGCAGTGGCTTTATTTAAGATAATCCTTTGTAGGAGCGATCGTCAATAACTGCTAACGTACTCCCGAAGAGACACAGATCAATTGACAGAGTGTTATAACCCCTTAAAATATTAATGCCCTATCAGGGAGACAATTTCACTGGGCCTAGGGACTCTTCCATTATTAGAAATTATGCCCCAGCCCTAAATAAATTAACTCAATAAATGTCTTACCATGAATACAAATTCCTGCTTAAGGCTTGCAAATAAAATGATTTAGAGCTGTTCTCTGAGGAAAGATGAAGTGTTTAAACTTGCAAAAGAGGAAGGGCTACCACATCCATTAGTCTTTTGTTTTAAATGGACTTCTGTTTTTTAAACTGAAGGCATCCCTTTCAGAAAGTCAGGGGAAAATCTTTGGAAAATTGAATTGTTACATTTTCTTACTCTGGGCTGCAGTTTCAGTTCTGCAAATACACAGATCTCTGCTCAAATCCCGCGGCAGCTCTGGGGCCGAGACCACACCAGCCTCGGGCAAGGGCTGCCCAACACCATCAGCTCCACATCCCTGCGGGACACAGGGGCACAGCACAGGGCACGAGGAGGAGAGGGCTGGTGGCCCTGGTCAGCGGCAGTGCTGCCTGCTCACCTCAGTGCTGGCAGCCTGGGCACAGGCCACCGGCTCCGAGAAACTTAATCTGGATCCCCGAAGCTGCAGGGAGCCATTCTGCCATTGCCCCAGGGTTGACTCTTGGCAAAAGGGGGCTCTTCTCATTGCTTCCTGCAGCCGTGACTGCATGCTGCTGGCACTGGGAGGGCACTGGGCTCCTGAGAAAGGGAAGCTGAGCAGAGCTGCCCAGCAGCAGCTACTAACCCAGAACACAAAACTGACTCTGCAAAGAAACGTAACATGGTGCTGCCTGCCCTGGGGGGAAGCTGCGAGCTGCTCTCAGGGCACAGGGTGCAGCAGCAGCCTTTCAAACCTGAAAAACCACTTTTATCCTGTAACAAGCTCAGCTGGCCATTACTTATTCCGGGTTAGATAACGCAAGCCATGCTTTGTGTAACTTCTTCGGTAACATTGCCCTTAGTGCTGAGAATAGATGCCAGGCCAGGCCATGATGCTCACCTGGCCTCAGGTCAGGTCACCTAAGCTTCACAAAGCCTGATGCGACACTGGTTCACTCAGTGGGAGTCTTGCAGTCTGCAACAACCCCCATCTTCTACTTACATATGCCTAAAAGACACCACAGTTCACAGGCTGTCCATTAATAAAGCTTCAGCCTTAGTGGGAGTTTATAATTTTGACAAACCATAAAGCATACTCCAGCCCATTCATCATCCCAAGCCCCTGTCAAAGAGTTTGCCCTCTGCATGTCAATGAATCGACTGTAGCAGGGTGAAAGCCACCACATCACATGGAATTAGAGCTGTATTTCACAGCCTGTTGTTTCAAGAAGAGCACTGCAGCTCTGCATTCTTTTACCAGTCTCTGACCTGCCAGGATGAACCCCAAGCAAGAGCAGAGTAATACCTTGGCTGCCTGTTGTGCCTACTCCCACCATTTGCCTTCCTGGCCACAGATTTTTAGAGAAGTTAGACATGCACAGCCACACCCCCGGAGACACGGAGCCTTTTCTGTGCACTGCCCTACCGTAACCAATGCATCACTTCAGAAATGGATTTTCTCAGGTGAACACAACCTGTTGTGCTTGATCTGCACTGTCCTTAAGGACAGGACAGCCCTGGACAGGTAGCCTGCAACATCAGGAGATGTGTAGGTAGCACCCCATGGCTTGGCTACCTGCCGGCTGGCAGCTGCCAGATGTCCCTGCCTGCCTATGGAACGGCCTTATGGCAAGAGGAGGCAGACCTGGATCCGTGCTGCAGCACAAGACAAGCACGACATTTCCCCAAAGGATATGCATCAGCTCAAAATACAGTGTAAAGACACACACATTCCTAAGACACTGCAAGCGAACAAGTGCCTCTTCCAGATAATAATCACTGGGAACACCATGGGAAGGATAAAATCTGTGTCTTGTCTTGGTGTTCAGGTATCGATTAGATGAGATCTTTGGTTTGCTAGTTAAGAGCACACATCTCTCAGTCCTGGCTTAAGAAAATCAGAGCATAGCTCAAAAATGGATGCAATGTTTCCAGTTCTTACTTTTCAGTTTGTCCATACATCCACAGTTCAGTCCTAAACTGCAAGAAACACATAAAAGATGCAAGTCTAGATGAAAAAAACAGCCACACTGATTCCACTCAGATGAATCAGAAAGGTTTGTAGAAGAGACCATAAATTGAACTTCTTTGCCTTAGAGATTCCATCAAAAGCCACCCACAGAGACAATTAAACACAGGGGCTTTTACAAGCAACTCAGGGAGGTTGCCGTGGTGGCAGCCTTCTCCTCACCATCTCCTCTTTGTTGCGTTGACTGCACTCGTACCTGTTGTTGATTTCCCAGCTGATGCATCAGTGAACTGTTGGCTGGTGGCACCACTCTGCCCAGCAGCAATGGCAGCTTATGTGCTGTAGCTTCTAACTACAGCATCTTGATATGCTTGAGGACTGGGAAAGATAGAACCCCAGCTTACGCAAGTGAGAAATTAAAAGAAAGGCAATATGTGGACAGGGAGAGAAGGCACAGCCTGCTTAGGAGCTGGGGGGAGACAAGCAGTGGAAAGAGCCGCTCTCCCTCTCCTCCCACCCTCTCGAAACCTCCTCATCCTCAGGACTGAGCGCCCACTGCTGTGCCTGTGCTACCATGGGGCCTTCAGGCACCCACCAGCACCTGGGGGCACCACTTCCCAACTGCTGCTCCCCGGTCAGAAACATCCCATCTGTCCCAGTTTCCCCAGAGACCTCACGTTTAGCAGTTACATGCAGCCACCAGCCACAGCTGCCTCCAGCATGAGATGCTCCATGTGCTGGCCCCACTGCTCACTGGCCAACCCTCATCCGTGGACAACCCATGCAGACACCATCAACAACCAGCACATGGCTATAGCATCTTTAGGGCCACTTATCTGAAGATAATAAAGTATCTGTCCAGCAATAAGAAGTTTCAGAGCAACTGGGTAAAAAGGAAGGTTTGAGCACTGACTCCCCAGCTCTGTGCAGCCCCGTGGCTTCTCCCTCACATCCCCAGCACCTGCAGCTTCCCGCTCCGTCTCCAGCATCCAGCCAGGCTCTGCTCTGCCACTACGCAGCCAGCGATGATCCTCACTGGGGCTGGCTGGTGCTCTGGGAGAGGATTCCTTAATAGGCTGCTCTCTGCTTGCAGAGAACTGAGGAAGGGAGGAACACACTATCAGCTCTGATCTGGCATTACAGCTTGCCTGCTGCGTTGGGTCTGCCTCACAAAAGCAGAATTAATTGCTGGGCTAGAAAATGCAGATAAATCAATCAGGTCATACCACATTTATTTTCTGTAGCTGTGCACTGGGCTCCTGGCAGCTTGAAACGCCAGCGACACCCACTCTTGCTACAGTGTGGAGTAGAGAGAGAGCCCCTTGCCAAAGACTCCCTGTAGAAAGGAGTGGTTGCCCAGCATACAGGCAGGGCAAGGTGGTGGCACAGCTACAGCATCGACCCGGAGCAGCGAGCATCACCCAGCAGTATTCCCACCCCATTTCAGCACTGAAGGTGACTGGCAATCCAGACCCATTGCATAACTTATTTTTCTAGCTTTTCTAAAGCAAATGCCTGGAAGACAGGATAGAAGGAGGAGGCAGAAAACTTATGCTGTAAGAAAATGAGTGTCATTTTATACTGTAGACTTATGTACAGCAAACTCTGCGACTTGACGACGGTGTCTACAGCAACAATGCAAACAAAACGCTCAGTCATTCCAAGTATGCTCTTTTTTGGGTGAAATGATAAAGCAAACACAAACCTCAAACCAAACTCCTCAGGCTGCATAGGAACCACTTTCTTGTCTGTGTTTTCCTACCCTGGGTCCTGGTCCCTGGCTGTGCTCCCCAGCCCTGGCTGCAACACAGGTCAGCCATGACCATCAGCCAAGGCCTTCTGTCAGGGAATGTGTAAATCCAGGTAGTAACTCATTCTTCCCACTTCACTTCCCCACGTGTCTGATGTGAGCAGAAGAGGACATACCAACAGCCTCAGTGTCCAGCTCCTATCCTTGCATAACCTCTGCTCGGAGTTTCCTCCTGCACTAGGAAAGGGGCTTTTGTGTACCACGTACCTACCACAGCTTAGAAAACCAAAGGTCTAGGAGATGGAATTAGCATGGCTATGTTTTTCCTACTAATTACATGCCAGATTGAATACAACATTTATTTTTTTTTTGTCCCCACCTTTTAAAGTGTTCTTAATTGATTAACTGAAAACAAGCAGGCAGCACACTGACCTCTGAAGAGAGGGATTCATGGAAACATGCTTTTCTGTTGATCTTCCTTTACCAGGATTTGTTGGGGTTTTTTTTGTCAAACCAAAGGGTCAGGTAAACCAGGTGCCCCAGCCAGGCATGAGTCCAGGATGCCCATGGACACTGCCTCCAGCAGCATGGCATCCTGCTCCAAAACAGCATCTATGCATTACAGAGGTAGTAGGTGACATTCTGAGTTCTATCCAGTATTTAAAACACTTCTTCAGTATGAAGGCTTTCAGACCACCAAAGAATGGAGGCACAAGGCACAGGGGAATCGGGCTGCAAGACAGATGCCCCTCAGTGTGGCTTCCACCACCGATGTGTTTGCAAAGAGCAGCCAAACAGCCTTGGGCAGCCCCGAGCCAAACTCAGAGGAACCCGGTGTCCAGCACTCTGCAAAACTCTACCCCACACTCTAAATTACTTGTGGCTACACAGCTATTTGCTGTAAAACACACTTCAGGTTCCAGCTGCTCTTTGAAAAACAAGCAGTGCTAACAACAAATTCTCTGTTGCTAATTCTGTCTTGTTCTAAGCTGGTCCAACATGCCAACACTGCTGATACTTGAACAAAAAAAATAAAAAAGATTTCAAGCAGGAGTAAAAGTTCTAGGCTGGTACCAGGCATGTGGTTTTTTCCCCAGTCTGAAACCCCATTTAATTATTTCCGTTATGACGTTGCCTGTTAAAACCTTGAAGCGTTATTTTATCTGTGTGTGCATCAGCACCCAGTGTTCATGCCTAGACTTTTGTACAGCTTTCTAATGTCTCTCTAAAGATAAAGAATAAACTTCAAAAGTAAAAAAAAGGTCAGTGTAACCTCTTGTCAGATACAGGAATGAGTATGGGAACAGACAGGTATTTGTCAGTCAAGTTTCAGGGCACAACATTTTGTTAGGATCTCAGATTAATGCACAACTGTGGTTTAATCTTTGGCCAAAACTCTTACCTGAAATGAAGCCATTCCTTTCTGTTCCCTAATTTATTACATATGCATTTCATCCATACAAGTGACTTCAGCTGTCAAAAGCTGGGTAGCTCTTTTAACTGTTACAAAATTAGGATCTACTGGAAATTATTGCTTATATTGATGTTAATAGGATGAGATACACTCTGAGTTGGCAGACCAGATCGAGATGTCCTTATCAGACAAGCTGCAGTAAGTGCTAGTTTTGGGTTTACGTGCTCATGAGATGGAAACTTCTCTATTGGTAGTACATGGTTTTTGGAACTGTTCTGAACACCATAAACAAAAAAGAATCTTAATTAAAAGATTTCTTGTTTTCTTTGCAATTAAGTACTTTGCCTTCAAAGGACCAAGGTCTATATTCTTATACTGATTTTCTTGCAGGAAGGATGAATATTTTCAAATAAAAAAAAAGAAATGACTACTTGAAAGCTTTATGCTTCTCTTCAAATGCAGTGGCACTTGTGGTGCAATTTGCCCTGTCAGTGGCACAGTAGCATCTCCATCAGAGCAGCTGTAATGCCTTGGGGAGCTGACAATGCAGCAGAGCCCCCCAGCACCTCATAAAGCACTGCAGCAATGTACCCAGTTCTTTTGGCTTTTCATTTTGTCCCAAACAGTCACGGAGAACTGATATGGACACGCTCCAGTTTTCGCTTCTGAAGTGGCTGGATGTTCGAATAAGGAGACACTTTTAATTATTTTTTGTTATTATTTTCACCATTCAATAATAATCATTGTTGCTTTATTTTATTTTTGAGTTGAGGAGTTCTGGGTAGTGGAAGACATCAGATTTATGCTATCCATGTGCCTTATGAAAGTAGCAGCATGTGCTACCAGCAGATGAGTAAAAGAGAGCAGATAAAGGTCTTCCCTGAAGCTCTTGCCCTCCACTAAACGCTGAGTAATGCCGAGTCCCAGTCCCACAGCCATTCACCCAAGAGAAGCTCCAGCACAGCAAGGACAGGAACTGCTCCTTGGCAAAAAGCCATTCAGGGACACACTTGTCAGCCGCATCAGGGCCAGATGTGCACGTGTTCGATGCCTCCGTTGGAAAGGAGATCTCTGAAAACATTACTCAGAGTGCTTAAGTAATTTCCAAGGAACAGGCATTTTCTACTTTTGGGTGAAACAACATGAGGAAGAACTATCACCTTGAGTTGCACATGGGTTTGGCTTTATATTTAGTAAGAGTAGTGGTAGGTTTGCCACCAGAAAGACATTACCTAGAATACGTTAGGCTTAGCAGACTTACAAATGCCTCAGCAACAGGCAATCTAGTACAGAAACATATTTTCTGATTAAAAATAGTCTTAGCTCTTCTTAGAAGGGAATAAGCAATGTTTTTTTCCTTTATCAGCAGAGCAGAGCAGTGCAGACAAAGTAAAGGGCTACCTGTTGTTACTCTGTGAATGAGGAAATACTGCTTTATCTAATGTAATGCAGCCCGAGGTGAAACATTAACTGAGCTTTGAATTATGATGGGATGTAAAACAGCCTGAACAAAAACATTACTGGGCTTTCTTTTGAGGGCATGAACTTCGAGGTCTTCCAAACTGAATTTGAATGGTATTACAACACACACATTTCATTGCATTGAAGTATTCACTGAAATGTTTACCTTTGGAGTAGATTATTTTGAGTGCTGTGGAAATAACGAAAAGGAGAAAAATTTTACATGATGAATGTTTTTCAAAGGATTATGAAAATATTTTAAAGGGATAAAAAGAAATAATTGCAGAGTTACCTTCAATTTTGCACTTCAAAAGATAAAGAAAAGGTCTTAACAGCATTTACATAGTTCAGTACATGCCACCTGCAGAGTTCCCTGTGTGACGGGGCTGGCATCAGCTTCCCACGGGCTCTGGGTTGGAGCCAGGTTGATGCTCCTTGTGTGTCTGGAATAAAGTAGTTTTCAGGCCACTCCTTCTCAGGGTCATTCCTGATCTTTCAAATGTGTCAGGGATGCGTACCTGTCTGCCAGGGAATGCACACACCGCGCCAAAAGGCAAACTGCAAAAAGGAGGGAAAAATCAGACATTGTGGTTCATGGAATAATTTACGGTTTACATTTGTTACAGTATAAAGTACACATAATGTACACTTAAAGTACACATAATTGTGCCATTAAGGCTAGAAATAAAATAACAAGTTCCTGTTACAAAAAAAATTGAGATGCCTGTGACCTGATGGAGAACGTGCCCTTTGGTATAACACTGATAACAATCTGACAGAGAGAAAACGTCTGCTGTCCTTAAAGGCCCTATAGCCTATTCACTGCTACATCTACGGTCACGTCAGATCATCACACACCCCTGAAGCAGTTATGTGACATCTGGAAAAGTACTGACCAGTATGTCCCCACGGGACCGCTGGTACCCTGGTGTCCTGGCAGAGCCCCAGTTCAATTATCGGAGGGAATTTGCTTATGTTAGAGACACGTATCTACCTGCCAGTGAGTGCAAGGACTGTGTCAAAAGGGAGATCATGGAATGAAGGAATAAACCCGACATTGACACTCATGCAAATTATTTACATATATATATAAAGTGTACTTCCATTCCACAGTAAAGTAGTTACCACTGAAATAAAAAAGGCTAACGGAAGAAGCTACACCACCTCCCCAAAATACACCGCACTTTCAGCCCCGCAACCCCGGTGCATGGTGACTGCCACCCAAAGCGGCTGAATGGCACTACCTGGTGTGCCATGGAGTGACAGCAGCATCCCAGCCGCTGCTGCCAGTGGCTTAGGTGCCACCCTGGCTGCACGTAGCCAGCACTCTCAAAGTCTTGTCTGCTAAAAGCGCTTTGGGGAAATTAATAGGTGCTTTATGAACGCTGCACACTCTTCCCTGTAATGTCCCACAAAGTGCACTCTTGAGACAGAAACCTGATGGCATGTCACATTTGCAAGAGAAAATGTAACTCTAATAAAGATTAATACGTGGGGACTCACCACCATGTTTTCTCTAATTGCTTTTCATTAACATTCCCAGCAACCTCGAACAAACAGCACAGCCTTTTGTTTTCCTGTTTTCCAGACCAGGGCTGCAGGAGCCGTAGCCAGCACTTGCTCTATAGGAGCAAAAGGCTTTCACTATAGACTCCCATACTCCAAACTCTTTGATCTCCAAATACCCTGTAAGAGCCTCTGCCTAGAGGAAAAATCTGCTTTGCTATGTTGTAGCGATGCAATGTGAATTATTTGTGGGTGAAACAAGAAGAAAATATCCTTTCTCCTCTGTGAACACCCTGTGATGCTAGGGCTGTTTGCACAGCAGTCCAGGAGCTGCTGCCTGGGACTCAGCACCAGCATTAGCCACGTGCTCCGCAAGCACAGAGTCCCACCCGACTCCTCCGTGGCCAGCTCAGCTCTCTGAAATTTCACTGAGGCCCCTGGAAGATATTTTTTGGGATGTGGGACTTCCTCAGGGAAGAGGCCGAGGTTCCAACACACTTGCAGTGAAGAAATATTGTACATAGTAAAGAAGGAACTTGTGAAAGACCAGACAGGCTTATGGCCTGATTCTTGTGTTGTTAAATCAGTCCCCTACAACTTTCCAGCAAAAGCTTTATCTTTTTTTCTTACAGTGATTTGCTTTCACTCTTCAGATTCTCCCTCATCCACTGTTCTAAAAGCTAAAATTCATTTTCCTAATTGCCTAAGAGCCCCGTTCATGGCCAGAGACATCACTGCACCATCATGCTTCGGTTCCTGTGCAACCCAAAATATCCTGAATGTTGGGCAACTCAGCTGCAGATACCAGATACCAGATGGCTGTTCCTGCAAACTCAACATGAGCAGTGCAAGTAAAGGAGCCTCTGAAGGCTGTGTTTTATTTTAATGAATGGCATTTTGGTGTTCAGAAAACAAAACACTGTACTGGGAAATTCAGACCATACCGACACATGTGATGGTATTTTCTGGACTATGTTGATGACTATAAAATCTATGACATCATGAACAAAGAAAATAGTGGGTATTTTGCCAAGCCCCGTGCAGGGAGCAGGGGAGTACTCAGAAGTGCCTCGAGCCACGGGGTGAGTACAGCCTATTCCCCATGGAGGTCTCAGACCATTTGCTTGTTTCTGTGCCAGTACCCCCATATCTGAATGCCAGCTGTGTCCTGGGTTTATTCTGGATGTGCTGTGGGTGTCAGCCCAGGGTTTGGGAGAGCTGCCGTGCTGCCACTCATTGAAAACAAAGAAACCCACACAGCCAGGGCCCAGGTGCCCATATATCAGTGCACTAAAAATACCTCGAGAGCGAAACTATAGTAGACCAGCCAGACAACATCTATTTCTCCCTGCTTTGCCAAGTGCTAAAAAAAGCCAAAGGAGAAAAAATACAGTATGGGGACAGGTTTGACCAGCCATGTCACATTTTTTGTCTGCTCTCTAACACAGACCCAGGCAGGGTTTTGTCTATCTCTTCCAGACTTTGTCAGTACCATGAGACACATCCGACCCCTTCCCCAAGGCAGCTCTAACCCACCACTGTTTGCTTTCTCCAAGCCCCTACAACAAGGCATCTTACTCCATGGACTTGTCCCTGGAGGGAAGGAATAGCTAATGCACAAGGAGTGCAAGGTTGGCTTGGTTCCCAGCCCTGTCAAAATCATCTGCACAATCATATGGCTTTTCTCAGCTCCTGCACAAAAGTGGGCACAAGGCAGCACCTCCCAGGCTCACCGCGGGTTCTACAGATACAGACAGGAGATGGCAAGGTGTTCAGATCCTGCTGACAGAGAAGTCACACACATATTAGAAATACCACACCAAACCCATCATAAAGCTACAGTAAAGGAACAGTACATCGCTCTATTAAATTTCTGACTGTGGCTTTTACTGTATCTAAAGTTACCTGCAGGTCTCCGCAATGTCACACCAATTTCTGCAATAATCTTTTGTTGCCCTGCTGAGTGAGGCTGCTCAAGCCCTGGAATATCTTCTTTGCAGGCTGTAATGAGATTCCTGTTGCAATGGGGATTAAATGTGCTTTCAAAAATGTGTGTTATCAAGTTCTGAAATTCTGCTGTTGGACTTTGAAGCTGCCATAATCAAGACCATACTTTCCTGGTTTCACACTCTTACAGATTACATTATGACATGCGCTAAATAGTCACTGCTACAGTAAGACACAAACTAAAAGCTTAAATATTCTGTTAATCATAATTAATTACATATTTTATTACTGAAGTGACTGCAAGACATTACTCTAACGAAAATCTCTTGCCTACTTTCAATTCCCAAGTGTCTGTTGTTTGCTTGTGTCCAGCTGTTCCAGTTGAATACAAAAGGAGACTGATCTAGAAAACATCTCCATAATTTGTAGCAGATGTCATTAAAGATTTTAGCATTATGATATCACAGCTTAGTGCAAAATAAAACAAATTAACAACAAAAAACCAACTTAGTAGTTGAGTATTTCTGCAGCTCAGTTTGTCATAGAAATGCAGGTTTTTCCAAAGAGTTTACTAATTATCAGTAACAGCACAGACAGATCTTCCTTCCCATCAGTGGAATGCTCACACGCTAAAATTAATACTATTTTTCCCACATACACCTGGCTGGTGAATGGTTTTCCACAACAGCTCACGCCATGCAAAGGAAACGTAAGGCTCTTGTACTACTTCATTTTCTGAGTTCTCTAAAGTTTAGAGTATCTGTTCAGACAGAAAGCACTGTGTTCACTTTCCTTGGATACTTACACTGCTACATATTTTCAATTGATATCGATTTATAAATACATCAATAAGTAATTAGAACAAAGAAGTTGGATAAGTTTCCATGAAAATGTCAACAAAGCCAAACTAACCCTGGGAGTGTAAAATCAGTCTTTGATTTTTTTTTTAATCAACAGTTTCCAATAACTTTCTATCCTTCTGGAAGCTTCTGGATCTGCACTAACTTTTCACAGGCATTTTAACAAAGGAGTTGACTACATTACTAACAGCAGCCCTTCCGCTTCCATCCCTTACAACATCAGTGTACACGCTCCTTGGCCTTCCCTGCAAATATAAAGACTAAACACATACTCTAAACCACCGGGAAAGCAGCAACGTGGTTGTACCGTTCTCATGTCCCCTTCAGTGGCAGGCAGAGGAACCTGAGCTGTGGCTCGGGTTTTGGAGACAGTGGGACGTGGCCACAGGAAAGCCTGTGGCATAGGGAAGGGTGGTCACAGGGTTTCGTGAGGAGTGTTCAGGCTGACCAGAATGGCCTCATTCTTACATTTCGTAGTCTGGATTCCTGGCCCTGGGTGAGGGCAGTCACCCTTCCGGTTGACTGTTGTCTGCAGCCAGGCTTCAGCTCAGACCCGACTCCTGTGGGCAAAACATTGCTTTGTTGTGCTGCAGCCCTGTCCCTGTTCTCCATGTCATGGCAGCTGGCTGTGGCTGCAACTACCAACGGGAAATAAATTTAAAAGCACCCCAGCATTTCAAAGGAAATGCTCCCCTCTGCCTACTACCAGGAGCACTGGCAGCCTTTTGCAGGAGTCCTTGTTCTGAATTAGGAGTGCAGGTTACTCACCCTGGCACCGCTGGGGCTCTTCCACAGGCCTTCGTGTGCTGCATGGGGAGCCACCTACTCTGGCCAAAGGCAACCCCAGGGACAGGACAGCACGTGAGCTCCTGGAGGAATTTCACAATCAAATACAGCAACTTGTTCTGTGCTGCCAGGAGGCACCTTCCTGGTGCCTGGGGGTCTCCAGCCAGAGCTCCACAGTGATTCCGAGTCCCTACAGTAACAGATGAGGAAAGACACACTTTTCTTTTGCAAGACAAAAAGGAAAATTTAAACAGAGCAGGCGGGAAATAAGCACATCCCTTGAGGACTTGGGGATCCTCAGTTCATGTTCCACCTCTGGAGGGTGAGGGTGACAGGTGTCCTGCTTGTGAAGAACCAGCCCCTCCTGGCCAGCAGAAGTAGGTCCATCACCAGCTCTCCAATTGATTAGAACACAGGATTTCCATTTATGCAGCTCCCATGCCCAATCCCACACACTGGTATGATGAAAAGCCACGAAGTTTTGCTTCAGTTCTCTTTCTGTGAATTAGAAATAATTATTTTCCCCTAGATTCTGTTCTTTAATGTTCACCTTCCCTACTCTCCATGTTTCTCTGCCTCAGATATATCTTCTGTCCCTAAATGCAAGAGAACTGGGTAGCCAGTAACTTTTTCTTGTGCAGAGAAGTAGATCTTCACACACCAACATATCCCGGCCTCCTCCCTTTCCACCTTTGCTGGACCTGCATGGATAAGAAGAGTAAAAAGAGATACGAGAATTAATCTCACAGTAAGAAAAAGTTTGCATTCAAAATGCAAAATGATTCTACATGCTGGGTTGTGGCATGTGCCTCAGTTTCACCCTACCATGCTCTGAAGGACGTTCCCAGAGATGCTGTGAGGACAGCAGCATTGCCAGGGCACACCTGCCCTCTTCTCCACTGTCCCTTCGAACTGAGAGATGTTACACCCCAGACCATGTAGACAGCAGGATGAGATTCTCTGCCTGCAATGGTGATGAGCTGAGTATAAAATCGGGGATGTCTAATGTTTCACAGCAGTACCTAAGACTTCAGACAGCCTCCTGAGCAAACCTGATGCTGAAAAGGGAATAAAAAGCTTACGTGTGTGCTGGCGAGCCACAGAGCAGCAGCTGGGCATGCTTCAGAGCTAGTGAGGGGTGCTGAACAGGCAGCTTCAACATCTTTTTCTCACAGACAGCAAGAAGCCAGGTTTGGCATTTTCCCTGGAGAACTGTTGTCTCTTCCTAGCAGGCTGGTGCCTCAGTGGCAGCGGTGGCTGTCCCCAGGCCACTCGCTCCCTGCCTGTGCAGCCAAGAGCTGGCTGGGGGGAGCAGTCAGCTGAGCAACACAACCTGTTTAGGCACTGGAGTGAGACCAATACCACATTTTCACATAAACATCTTTATTTTCACATTTCTGCATGTATGCAAGAGAATGTTCTGTTTTCCTGGGATGTGCTGGTTGGCATTTATACCCTACAGAATGGAGGTCAGCAAATTTTTTTATATATATATATGCACACACATATATATAGTCTCACAAAATTCCTTCCACATTTCTCCATGTGTCAGAATGGATGTTTACAACAAACCAGAGCTAAAGGGACACTGTGAGGTTTTGTTACATTTTTCTTGCCTCTTAAAATAAAATGGCATTTGCATTTCTCTTCAGCTCAATTGCCTGTTCTCCTGGTTACACTTCAGCAAAAATGCTGAAAAGAAAAGACAAGCCTTATAAGCTTTCAATGTTTACTACTCCCAGACACTATCAGTGAGGCAGGGAGAAGAGTTTTGAACTCTTATTTACTCAAGTGCCAGTCTATCAGTCAGTGTTACTGCACCCCTGTATCAGTGATGCACAGAAATCATTAGCATGTAAATGCTTTGCTCACAGCACACTCTGTGCGGGTGGACGTGTTATAAGAGTTCTGCTTTTAAAACTTCCACTGTAAATGTTTAACCTGACAGTGTTCCTTAAGTAAAAAGTACATACTGGGCTTAAGAAAGGATACCCTCCTACAGATATTTCCTTTTTATTATTAAAACCAGCATTTTTAAAACCGTTCAACAAAACTTAATTGCCACTGGAGAATAGCATTTGTAAGAGTGAAGCTAGGCATTGCTGCTCCGTTAACATGGCTTTAGTCATCACAATTTCTATTATTTGCACATTTCCTTAGGTCTTTCATGGCACTTCCATGAAAAAGAAGAAAAGTTTGTTACGCTGCTGCTACCGCTTTCTCCGAGATCACACAGAGAGGTTTGTCCTCCACACGTGTCACAGTCAGGCAATGCCGAAGTCCTGCCCACAGCGCCTGAGCCTTGGGGTATCTGTACCCCAGGTTTCTAGCTTGGCTCGTGATTGCTCACAATATTGTGACGCATTCCAAGCGACGGGAAAACAAACACCGACGGTAACAGGCACGTTACATTTTTTTTGCATTATCATTAGTCACATTCCCATATTTCAACAGTGTTGCCTAAAATGCATGTTAGAAAGGCTTTTTTAGAAAATGCTTGCATGAAGATGCAGACTAATGTTTGTAACTAATGAAAACAGTCAGACTAATGATTCAGACATTATTTAAACATTCACAACGTTGAGAAAATTTGCACAGCTGATAGCACTGACAGATAGTCTAACGGTAACTTAGAAGCCAGCACAGTAACTACCATCCGCATACTGGCAGTAGGATTTATGATGGTATGAGATTAGCATAGCATACTATGTTTTATTTAGAAAGCTGTAGTAGTATTTGCCATAAATATTGCAAGCCCCATTTATGAGCGATGGGAGGCTTTGCAAATTTACAAAGGAACATTCACGGAAAACATAAAAAACGAACCCAAAGACATTTCTATGCAGAGTACGGTTCTCTCACAGTCACTGGATCTCTGGCATCTGTTGGCTGCAGCACACATGCCACATACAGAGGCTGCTCGTGGAAAACCCAGAGGCCTTCTCTGCACCGATGTGTACCAGCCCCTGGCTGGTAGTGTACTGGTCTCTGGCTGCTGTCAGCGGAGTCAGAGACAAACACGGGGTAATAAATGGTTTTGCAAAAGCAATGACTCTGCCAGAGAGAATTTACAGTTAGAGCTCTGTAAAAATGCAACTGCTTGGGTGTCACTTTGCAAATCCCCATCTCGCCTACAATGGACTTCAAGCGGGGCAGAGAGGTAGCAACCCAGGGCTGAACAGCAAGTATGCTGGGGGGGGTGTGGAGACCAAAGCTGAAGCTAGTTATGCCTCAAGGGCAGAATTGGATGAGTGAGGCTTTCAGCGTCTCCCTCTCTGCCTAACGCTCCTCCGTGGTTACTGGGAGCTGAGAACTTGCATGGTGGAGCAGAAAAGGAGATGCCAAACCTTCAGGGTCACTAACAGTAGCCTGATTTCATCAATGCACTTAAGCACATACTGAGAGTAACATCCAAATGTTTGGAGTATGTTGCCAAGCTGGGGGCACGCTCAACAGAAAGCAGTTACAGCCCCTGTGACAGAGGCACCCCCACGCCACCCGTACGGTGCTTCTGCTGGTGGAGACAGAGAACATAGCTGAGGCCAGACTCATCCCACTGACTCCAGAAATTAATTTAGCTTCAGGGACCATGGTATCATCCAACTAGTAATGTTTTCTTTTGAAAAGGGCACATTCTACAGTTTTCAGGCTGTATGTGCCATCTCATGAGCAGATTTGGAGCCACGCTGTTAGAGGAGATAGGCACTGCGCTAGCCCAGTGCAAGTGCGTGTTTGCCACTGCCTTGACCACTCGTCCCTCAGCTGAAGTTAAGCGCTTAGACTGATAATAGACAGATGCTGTTTTGGTGTGGGGAAAAAAAGCAGATTATTCACAATATTAAAGTCTGTCATTTGTGAAAGCGATTACAAGAAGAATCACAAAGGAATAGTGTAAACATTGTGCATTATTGCAGCTACAACTGATGTCTTTATCAAGTGCCTATTAAATAAAAACTGAATTGACAATACTGGAGAGCTGGAGGAGAAAGCTACTCCCATAGCACTGCATCACTTCTGCATGTCACAGCACGTTATTGGAGTTGCTGTGCTCTGTGTCACTTCCAGGAAGAAATTAATTAATGGCATTTGTAAGAAAGGCCATAAGCAGGATAGACTAGGGTGTCATTCCTATGCACGTGTACCTTCACTCATTGAATAGCACTTCTGATGACAACTGGGCAGCTTAGAGTAATAAAGTTCAGACTACGTAGAAGAGTATGGAGGAGGAGCACAGTAACAGAGGAAAATGTCCCACCTTGGGGAATTAGCACAGCATTACACTAATACTGAGCAGACCTACTTCTAGGATCAGGAATACTTCAATAGATTAAATTTTTATAAAATATAGGGCTACAGAAATGAGGCATTCTATATATTTTGTATTATAAAAAGCTTCCACTTGCATTATTTTTAAAATATATCTTCACTGCTAATAGTACATTTGTAATATATTATCTAATAAAAATAGATGCTTACTGGATAGGAGCAATGTGGCACTATGGCAGGGACCCTCCTTTCTGTGTGGTTTGAGCAGCTGGAAAAGTTGTCTGTTCCCTCCTTCCCTTGGTTTCTCAGCCTGGAGACTGTAACGGCACTGGTGTGGTTGCTTGCTTAAGAGTCTTCTGCAAAGCAGGCTCTGACATGTTCCTTAGCTGACAATCTACTGGGGAAAATCCAGCCTTGGTGTAAATTCACTAAATGATTCTTTCTGTTCTACTAATTATAAAAACAAAACCAACACAAAACAACCAGACTCCCAAACCAAATCTCTGTTGGGCACCGGTAAGGGAATGGGACATGTATAGATCATACGACTGTCTTGTAGGAAAAAAGAGTTTGCTACAGAAAATG
The DNA here is from genome assembly GCA_025345505.1 of Todiramphus chloris collaris. Taxonomy (NCBI): domain Eukaryota; kingdom Metazoa; phylum Chordata; class Aves; order Coraciiformes; family Alcedinidae; genus Todiramphus; species Todiramphus chloris. The sequence continues at coordinate 10,286,974 of JANVCC010000040.1, forward strand.
TTAAACTTCCCAAAGGGACATATGGGCCTGGCAGCTGATTCTGAGACTGGTAACAAATAAGTAGCTCTCAGTTAAAGTTTGTGGGTGCCAAGGTCTCTATGTGGAACCACAGCTGCATCATCTGGGCCCTTTTCTGCACTAAGTGAAGCTGGAAAACTTAAATAAATCCATAAGGTGGACAACCCTTCACTGTAGCATCCAATGGAAAAATAAAAATGTTCAAATGATGAACCTAGGAAGCCTGTGCCAAACTACACCAAAAGGACCACAGTGCACGACCATGGTGCTGCTGAGATGCACACCAGAGAATCACTTGGTGTCCCACCATATGCTGGGACTGCAGAAGGTGGCTGGGACCAGAGCAGGTATTCATCTTCCTGTACCAGCCCTTATATACCTGCCCAGTCTTGCAAGAACTTACCACCGTTGAACAGGATTTGTTCTGTAGTTTGATATTTATATGTGCAACACATGTTTTTGCTCCTTTCTGTCTCACCCTGTCGTGAAGATCCTCTGGTTAATGTGTTCAGGAAAAACTCCACCAAACTCAATGTGGTGGCACCAGTGCTTGTGAGAGGAGAAGCGGGATCTCTGCAGAAATGGGGATATTGGCTACACGGGCTGTCTGCTTAATGTCCTAGGTACATTTACTGTTCATTTTTTACAGACTGTCCTAGTAGATTGGATCTTTTTCAAAGCAGACTAATGGGCAAGGCATTCATAAAACATTTTGCCATACGGTAGTACAGACCGAGCTTTTCGCTTGCAATAGATGGCTGAGTAAGCTATTGACATGTGCTAACATATGTAATCAAGCTTGCTAGATTAAAAGCAGGACTTGTGCCTAGCAAACAATGCTGTATATTACTCATTGAACTTCGAGCAGCAGTTCTCTCTTGTCAGGATTTATTAAAATATTCACATGCTTCCAAAATGAAACAAAGGTCCACCGGCGTCTCTTGGGGAGAAGAGGTGGGATCGGTTGCATTCGGCTGCCATTTGGTTGGAGATGTCATACAAAATCCTCACATACCGAGCATGGCTGAATTGTAAAAAGCTTTCACCCAGAAAGGAGATCTTTGCTACACAGAAAGTCTCTGACTCCTCCAGCACTCGCCAGACCACGGCTACATCACATTCTCAAAGAGCTGTAAGGATCTCATGATATTGTCGTCCTGAAAGCAAGGAGAAGATATTTTCACACAAGCAGCACTGACAAGCAGGACTTGTAACGTTGCACAGCACAGGAGGGGCTCTGCAGCTGCTACCACAGGCAACAGCCTTCCTTTCGTCATGCTTTTCGTCCTCAACGAGCTGGAATTGATTCAGTCATCAGGTTCTGATTCAGCAAAGCAGTTGTCTCTTACTTTGGCACCTAGCTCGTTCGAGGCAGGCAAGCACAGGAGCTTCTCCTATGCCCGATATTCAGCATGGGCTGTGCTTTACTGAAGAAACCCAGAGACCAGCATCGAGCTGGTGACTGTACTAGCCCTCAGAATGCAGTCCCCAACTGCATTTCATTGGTCCCAAATATACAAATACATACTTAATGTGCTTCAAAAGCCAAATGAAATTGCAGGTTTTGAAATGATAAACCGGCTACCTCTAAGGACCCCTTCATCCCAGAAATACCACCAGCCCAAACCCAAAACACATACTACCTCATCTTCTCCAAGGCTCCCAGATCCAAATGAGAAAGTTGTAGACACACAAGGAAAATCCCAGACTGTTTCTCAGGAAGTCTCAAAATCGTATGTTGAGGTAATAATCAAAGCAATATTGAAAAACATAATGATGATTTCTACCTCCAAAGTTAGAATAACTGTTTGCCTCTAACAAAAATAATTCCCCACATTGACCAACTTAAGAGATCTATTGCATCTCATTCCTCTATCTTATTTAGAGGCTGCATGCTCACTTCTAACACATTTCAGTGGGTACTAGCCTGAGGCAGTGCCTTGCACGGGAAGCTGGTCATCCTTTCCAAAGTAATGCCAGGAGCTCACTGCCCACGAGCCGCATCCTTAGAAATGGCAGAGGTGAGCACTACAGTGAACTTCTGTTGGTTTTTCATAAAGAAAAAACATCATCTTAGTGTTGCAGGGCTTACTCCTATCTGCCAGGAAACTAGCCATGACAGCGCACCAGTCTGCACAGCTCCCAGTAAGAGAGAACATCAACAGAAAGAACTAAACCCAGAGCAGAGCACTAAAACTCTAACACTTAAACGTAAAGTTGCTTCCATACCAAGACCACTAATTTTGTACACACATCCAGCATGATGGCAAATGATGAATGCAAAGAATAATACACAACACAAATGATCAAATTAAAGATGAGGCCAAAAATACACAAAAATAATCATGAGGGAACAAGAATGAGGTAACAAAAAATATAATTATGTATCTGGTAGCAAGAATTTTGCTGCTTGAAGTCCCTGACTGAGAAGGCACCTGAATGTTGCCCAAGCCAGACTTGCCAGTGAATCATGGGAAGCCATCCTTGCCCTCCACCTGGAGCTCATGTACAGAAGAGCTCTCTGGCTGCAGAGCAGGAAAGACTTTTCCAGGGAAAGTAAAACACACAGGATGCAATTATTTGCAGCAGTGTAAGCTTTCTAAAATGCAGAGGCCATTCTTGTACTGATTAAATATTTTAGACCTATCTCTGAGCAAACATTCCACAGTTAATTACAGTCTAAGACAACAGACACTTGGCCAATTGCATGTTAATGCAGACACTTGTCTTTGTGCCAGTGCTAAAAACACCAGCAAATATTTGTTACAGTCAACCTAACCTATGGACTTTGCAAGAGGGAGCTTATTTCCAAAACCAAAGGAAAAATAAATCATTGCTATGATGACAGCATCTGCTTTTAATGTTTGACCATGAAAACATCAAGTGGTTTTACAAGTAATTTTGAGAGGCCTTCAGCTCTGGGCAGTTCTATCAACATGGAACCTGCTAATGACATCTGGGGACAGCAAACATAGACAGGATCAGCCTCTTTAAAAAAATAAACCAAAGCCAAATCAGATCAAAAGGAAATCAAACCAACACAAAAGCCCCTACAACTAAGTAAGTTTAATGGCATTATGAGCTTTCTCTAGGGTTCTCTGCTTGTCTGTAGAATCATAGAATGGTTTGGGTCGGAAGGCACCTTAAAGATCATCCAGTTCCAACCCCCCTGCCATGGGCAGGGACATCTCCCGCTCAAAGCCCCATCCAACCCGGCCTTGAACACTTCCAAGGATGGGACATCCACAACTTCCCTGGGCAACCTGTTCCAGTGTCTCACCTACCCTCACCATAAAGAATTCCTTCCTTATATCTAATCTAAATCTATCCTCTTGCAGTTTAAAACTGTCACACCTCTCATCCTATCACTACACTCTTTGATAAAAAGTCCCTCCCCATCTTTCCTGTAGGCCCACTTTAAGTACTGGACAACTGCTATAACATCTCCCCAGAGCCTTCTCTTCTCCAGGCTGAACAACCACTACTTTCCTCAGCCTGTCCTCACACAGAAGTCTTCCAGCACCTAATCACCTTCATGACCTCCTCTGAACTGACCCCAGCAGGTCCATGTCTGTCTTACTCTGGGGGCTCCAGAGCTGAAGGCAGTACTCCAGGTCAGGTCTCATGAGAGCAGAGTAGAGGGTGAGAATCAGGTACTGCAGTTCACTCAGGAAAATAAAAACACTGGCTGCTGGCACTGGTAATGAAGAGGTCTTCTCCCATGACTGGCCTGACCCTATTTCACTATTCAGTCACAGGCTTCTCAGAGCATCACCACAAACTCAATCTTAAAGATGTTATTTTCATAGAGCAAAGGAACCTGGGATCCTGAGCGGCATTTTGTTTCAAATGGATTTTGTCCAAAGGGAGAGCAAATGCTGTGGCATGAGCTAGACCTTTCATTACAGTTACAATTTTGTCCTTACCTCCTGACACGATTCAATAAACTCATCTAAAGTTACAACACCATCTTTGTTTTTATCCATTTTCTGCAAAATAAAATAATAATTAAAAACCATTTTCCATAGGTAACATTGCAGTTGTAAGATATCATCTTAGTTGATGTGACCTAAATAAACTTAGGGCACTTTAGGAGCTTTGATTACAGACTCAGTGTCAGGGGTTAAATTTGCTGACTGCTGAAGGCTTGTCTACTTCGGATTTTGGAGCATCTCTGAGATCATCTACAACTGTTTCTTCCTTGACATACACAGCAGCCTCTGCCCTTATTACATCTCTTATTTATTTACTGCCTCACCAACCAGCACCCATATTCCTGTCTGTCTTTATAGGCAGCTGAGCCAAGAAGCCCAGAAGGGCTGCAACACATGCAGAGGCTTCAGAATCTCTGGATGTCACACATCCCAGTGTAAAGGGTCAGGCTAAGAGGCAAATGAGATGCCTTTGGAGCCAGAAAACCAGCAAACACTGCAGTCTTCATCTGAATGGCTGCTAAGGTTTATTTTGGAATATATATAGTGGCATAGGAGTGAACTTGGGGCTGGCTTTACTGTAAAGTGTATTGGTGAATAGCTCATGTGTTAAGAAAAACACACAAAAAAATGAAGTACCTGGAAGAATACTTCTACATGCTGCCTGGGTGCATCTTCCTTCAGCACTGGATACGTGTACTTTCCCATCATATCATAAATTGCCTTTACGATATCCATCATTTCCTGCAGTGGCGACACGCCAGCACAAACACAAAAGGGAAATTAATAAACGAGAGCACGTTTCATTCTTTTACTGCCCTTTTCTTCACCCTCCTTCTGTTAGAAACAACGCAGAGAATGCCTATACATGTGCATGAAGACAGATGTATCATCGTATACGAGTTCACCTATAAAAACAAAGTGCTTCTTTCTGACTGTGACATGGTTTGCCACAGCTGAGCTGGAGGCCCCTGCAGTGCTCACCTCCCTGGCCAGCAGCACTGCAGGACACGTGCTCTGAGATGGCAGCTGCTGGCAATGGTGCTCAGCTGCAAGTGGCGTGCTCAGCCTTCAGCACTTTGGCACCAGACTTGTCCCAGAGCCTCCTCTGGGCCAGGGAACTTTGCAGCAGCCACTGGGAACCTGTCCCTTCTGCACACCTTGCACAAACTGCCACCTAACTCCATGACCAGCAGCAGTAACCACAGACCCTCTAAGGTATTCACAACAGTTTTGAGAAGATAGACCAAGATGAATTTGCAAACTATTCAAGGTAACCATGCTCAAAACCAAGGCTTGCTACAAAAGGAACAAGCAATACCAGAGAAGAGGATAAAACCAGATGCTGATGAAGAATTCGGGAGCAATGCTGAGGACTTACAGTGCTTTGGGTGAGCCCACAGCACACCTCCCAGCACAGCCAGAAATCCCTTGCCCTAGAGTCACGAAGTAGCTATTGCCACCATCACCCTCCCCTCCACAAAGGTTATGTTGCTCAAGCTGTAACTAGGATTTTGCTCCTGGATAAAGTAATCCATTAAAGGCACTACAATATAGGAAAATGTCTACAAAATCATGCAATACAAGAGCCCTGTGCTCTTTACTTGGGCGGAGATGAATGCTCAAGTCCAGTCTGGTTCTCATTTAATTAGCTGCATATAAAATTAATTGCGCTGTGCAACAGAAACCAGTTGTCACTCTTCAGAAATCACCCGCATTTGTCAGAAGCAGCCTTACCTCCTTGTTTATATAGCCATCCTTATTGATGTCATACAGATTAAACGTCCATCTTAGCTTTTCATGAACAGTTCCTCGCAACAGAATGGATAACGCCATCACAAAATCCTGGGGCAAGGCAGAGAGGGAAGTGTGCATGTTCATAACATCTTCTTCTAAGTCACCTTCTTTATACAATGCCAGTCAAAAGACTCATCTTTTCAGGACAGAGCATATGGTCATCAGTGAGTTCTGTTCCAAAAACGTGTCCTCTCTGACTGACCTCAATGGGTGCAGAACCCATGAAAACAGTCCGAGTACTGTCAGCTAATAAATGTGTAGGAGGTAACCAGGAAAATCGGGGAAGTCCTCAAGCACTTAACTGCAGCCAGTGTGAAGCCCAGGCTTATGATACAGGTCAGGCATCTTAGCAAGGCTGGAAATACAGGGAGACCTAATGGGTGCTGCAGCCTTAACTTCTAGTCCTGAGATGAGAGTTGTGAAAACAGCAGGAGATTAAGAGAAGATGCAGTCCAAGAGAGGCAGATTTTGATCCTAAAGTAGATAGGACAGCAGCTGCTCTGGCTCCTTGGACTTGCCAGAAGCAGCACAGCACAGTCAAGGCCAGAAGCAGCACAGCACAGTCAAGGCCAGAAGCTGGGACACCTTCTTGCTACCCATCCAAATTTACCATGCACTAAACACAATAGAGCAGGAATGTCAGCATGGCAAAACACACAGCTGCTTTTTAAGAGCACTGCTAGATGCTCCAGTGGCCACTCCCCTCCTAGAAATGGTCTGATGCAAGGAGTCATCACTCAGACTGCCTCTGCCCAGTAAAACACAGCTTGGACTCCTAATTGTGGAAGCAGAAGCCAATGCTTTGGTACCTCCAGATCTGGGGTGCTGACAAAGGAGGAGGAAAATCCAGCATTTTTTTCCGTGTCCCCCTTGAGAGAGACAGAGCGACCCCAAACTCCTCTAACACCAGGAGCCTCAGGTTTTGTTCTCTGGCAAAATGTGCCAGACTTGACCAGATGTGATTCCCACTACTAACAACTCAATCTGGGACACAGCATTTTAACTGTGTTGTTTGCTTCCAATAACTTTGATTTATTGTTTATACTACACAGCAGTTCAGGCTCTGTAAATAGCATTGCTACAGGGATTTATTAGTACAGGCAGAGCTTCCAGCTAACAGACCTACACAGTTCCTTATATCTCCTCTAATGTACTTAGGCCTTCCTATGTTATCTCCATTAGCTCTGCATGGGGCAGTGCACCACTTCTTAGAAACCCTTGCTGCATTTTCCCCAAGGCTCTGAGGAATTTGAATTTTGCTGAACAATACAAAAAAAGGGATAAAATGCTTATGTTTGACGACCACTAAAGAGATAGGTATGCCAGGAAGGAAAATTCAGCACTTTTTTTTTTTTTAAAATACTTATCTAAGCATTTTCCTGGGTCTCGGTCTGTTTGGGTTTCTGGAAGCCTCTAACTACAAAGCAGCTGCCATGTGCAAAACTCCCAGTGCAGCCGTCGCTGCAGAGCTGCACGTACACGTACGGTAACAGTCTCATTTTACATTTGATAAATGAACGACTCATGAATGAGAAATTTGAAAAATTTGATTCTTACCTGGAAATGACTGGGGTTCCTGGCCATTTGATGGTAAAGGCAAGACTGCCTAGGATTTCTAGTTGTATGATCACAGTAAATTGTCTTTAAAGCTATGAAGTTCATCCTCCACAAGTCTATGACTTACCATATCTCTTTGCTGCACTCCTACAGCCACTCCTGTAGCTATTTGTAGCCACAGCATCAGGCCATTCAGTTAAAGGGTGGATTTACTTTCCATTGGGCACCAAGTACCTGAGATGCTTGTTCAGTATATCAGATAAGCTTAATCCCCCCCACCCCATATTAACATATAAATATAACAACTCAATCATACAATGCAGAAGGTACAGGATGTACCTTTGACATCAAAATGGTTTGTGCCACCTGTAACTACAGGACTGTCCTTCACCACTCCTCTCTGCTTCACAAATCTCTGCACTTTCTCCCTGCAATACTGGCTAGCATGATCCACAGGTTTCTTTAGTGAAAGGAAATGTGCAACTCCATCTGCATAAATGAAAGCAAACCAGATTTTAAGATGTCAACTGATTTTAGACTGAAACCTCTAACCCATAATCCAAGTCCTCCTAGATTACAATGAAGAATGGATAGAAAAGCCCAAAAACACGAAACCGAGAAAGGTACATCAAAGAAGGATGTAAAACAATTACCTCAAACTTGACTGAGCCGTTCTGTGCAGTGTCGAATGCGTTGAAGAGATAATGTGCATACATGCTAGCATCTGGAAAACACAAAGGGCACCGCCTTCTACAACAGCTCATTAGACACTAATGGCTCCAAACAGCATTCAGGACTTTATTTCCCTTTTGTATAAAACCCACCCTTGGAGCATTGGCAGATATTCCACGAACCAGTAAATGATAACGTGGACTTGCACAATCTCCACATCCTCCATTAAAACAGCCTTGAAATGTAAAAGCTTTTGTTACAGTAGGAACAGTTTGAATTATGGAGCTGTACTTGAAAGAATGAGCAAAACACCCCAAATCCTTTGAGCGTCTCTGGGGCAAATGGAGTATTATCTCTGCTGGGAAACACAGCAAAAGCACCAAAGGGGGGTGGCAGCATGCGTGCCTCCTTCCACTACCTTTTCGCTTTGTGTGAGCTACGTTCAAGATCCCCAGAGACTGTCCAAATTCAGAATGGTCTAATTCCAGTAACTCCAGTTTGATCTGTGACTGTTAAAGAGCCATCTCATGCCGGGCATAATTTCATCCTTTGGAATCTTAAATTGCTGGTTTTAAAAAAATCTTTTCCATTGAGAAGAACAGTTTCTATGGCCACATGAAGGATAGCTGTTAACTGGGAAAAACAGTAATGGTATGCAGAAAAATGTCACTTGGGTGTATGACCTGAAGACCTTCACTGGCCTGTTCTCTGCTCTGGAAGCAATTCACACTGCTCTCTGTATTACTAGAGCCCAGCTTTTCAAGATGGAAGCAACTGACATTAAATTCCCTTAAATTATTTCGTTACTATTCTAGCAGTCACACACTTCTTTGTCTCTTCTGCTCTTAGCCTCCAACACACAGCATTAGTCAAGCCTGAGTCCATACTCAGTGTCTGGGTATTCAGGTGAAGCCTGGTGCCCTGTGCTACGCAGGCTGTCAGGTGGAATGAGACAGCATCTCTTCACTCTTATCTCTATTAAATGATGAAATAATTTTCACATTATTCAAATCCAGGAAAGCTTAACAATGTGCAGAAAAATTAAGTATTTAAGTTACTGTTATCCATAAGGGTAGAATACACTGGACTGTAGGAAAAAAACCCATCTATTATGTTTTTAAGAGAAGGGTTCCGATTTAAAATAGCTCCAGAATAAAACCATATAATTACTTATGAGACAGTCCTACTAAAAAATCTCTCCTCAAGCTAAATCAAACAGTAAAATAAAAGAATTAAACTAGAGGTCTCATTTCAATAGGGTGTGATGCACATCAAGGAATACTACATCACCAGGATCATCTGATGACAGATTAGCAACAATGAAAACCTGTCAAGGATAGGAGTCCTATGTAACAAAAATATCACAAGCCAGGAATGACACTGCACAAAGTTTTTATAATTCAGAGCTACTTTACTCCCTCTGGGATGTCAAGTTTATCAGTACAGAGAGCCATAAAAGGGAAAAAAAATCCCTAAGGAATCTGAAATCTCAGAATTTATGACTCTAAGGTTATACAAAGAGTTTGGGAACCAAGTGAAAGAGAACAGTATAAAATATGAAATCACGTCTGCTGTTAAACTGATTTATTATTAAGCACGGGTGTACTACCATCATCATCATCAGCCAAGGGCGAATCCCATTTCAAGGGAATGGGGCACACACAAAAAGGCAAGTCTTTGTCAACCTCAGTAGAGGGGAAAAAAAAATTATCTATGAAAAGATGAGGTTTCTGTGCCTGATTGTTTTTCACACCTGGGATGTAAGGAGTCACCTGAGGTGTGTCAGTTAAAGGAGTTAGTGCCGTTACTTGAGGTAACTGGAGTTTCTTGGACTTAATTGGAATATAGGTTGAAAACACAAACCATCCAAAAATAAGATTTAAGATTATAAATATTTAATTTTAGCATATTTGTTAAAAATAATAAACTGACTGGTTGCTTTCTATAACAAACCCAAAAGCAGCCACAAAAGGAAATCATCAAGTCCATGCTGAAATTTAATGTAAACTTTTTATAGGTGTACATTTTGGAGGTCACATGCACTGTAAAACATAAGCATAATGTGGTCTAGCTTGACATTTATTTGAAAAACCACTTAAAGACCTTCTTAAAGTAAACACACCTGCACACGTACACTCTCGCAGAAACTCCAGTCATCACTCCACACTGAGCACTTTCTGCAGCTTCTATGGAATGGAATATGTTTGGAAAGTCTTAAATCCTGCATCTTTTACTAAAAATCCACTTAGATCCAGGACTTACGTCTTTCACTTTGAGAACAATATGCCCACAGAACATAGCCAGTTAGAAGTACATACAGATTCTCGATGTTTTTAAAAGGCAAGAACATAAGTTATTTAAGAGTTTTAATACAATACTTTAACATTTCTGTCCATGACACAGCCCTGGTTTAGTCACATGAACACCAGAAATGATCCTATCAGGTAGCCAGGAGTTCACCAATCAACTAAGAACTTTAGAATTTTAGTTTTAAGAATTTTAGGGAGGTTTAGAATTAATTTGCAGCCCCACACCAGGTCTGGGGCCCTTCTGTGCTAGATAGTACATGCAGAGCAGTCCAACAGCAGGGAAGCAAAGACCTCCTGAGGGGAAGTGGTTTAGCTTTCTGCCCTCCAGAAGGTCAGTACAGAAAAAAAAGGATTGATCTCCAGATTCTGTTTTGGACTTGGGGAATAAAGAATTGCTAACTAGGGGCAATCTGTAATGGGTGTTTCTCTGTATTCCTGTGACATAGCTGTTTGAAGGCCCTAACTTAATTCTATTACCTTAACGTTTGTGTTTCTGTTTATGATCCTGCACAGCTTAAGCTCAGTTCACGTTTCTTGCGCAGATGATCTGGAGCAGTTTTGCAGGCAGCTGGCAGTCAGGAATGTTAAAGCGTGCTTCAATAAACCCAACAGACACAAAGTGCTCCACTTACCTCCGTGAGGAAAAAACTGTGCGTAGATCTGCTTGAATGTTTCTTCATTAACAACCCCACTAGGGCACTCCTGTTGGAAAACCAAAAAAAAAGAAGAAAAAAAGAAAAAGAATAAAAAAAAAAAAAAAAAAAAAAAAAAAAAAAAAAAAAAAAACCAAAAAAACCAACCCCAGCTCTTTAAAGATTCATTTGCAAAACTCTACAAGCCCAAAGAGAGCAATTAAACAAATCACATTCCTGCTCTCGCAGTGCTCTGGATGCACAGGCTGTGCAGCTGAAGATACTAAAATAATTCAGACTGCAATTTCATCCTAAGCATCTCAGACTTGGTTCACCATTAATAACATTTCTAACAGGGTCTAACATTTGTGGCAGCAGTGTTTAATTGATGTTTTATAGGATGACCTAGAAAAGCAGTTCATGCCTTCTGTCATATGAAGCTTCATCTAATAATTACAAATAGGGTTAGTGCCAGCTAACGTTTCCCTCTCTGATGCCTCCACACATATGAATTCATTAATCCTCACCAGGAGACTGTAGCCAGATCCTTCACACCAGGTCCATGGAGGCTAATGGTCCATATTATACTCGTAAGTCCTTACAAACAAACGTTAGGATTAGACTGAATAAGTTTAGATAACTTTTGTCCTGTTTATCTGCTCAGTGTTCTGTAAACTTCTGAGAAGCAAGACCATGCTCATGGAACTTTTCTAACTCAGCAGCCTGTGGGGTTATTTTTAAGCTCTGGGACGAGAATGCAAGGCATAATTTCTGCCCTGAACTTCATGACCTAACCCACTAGCCCCATAGGGCAGCATTCCAGAAAGGGAAAAGGGGATCCCTGCCCAGAGAGCTCACACAGTCAAGCAAAGTCCAAGCCTATGGTAGTTTGGGTTAGAGGTGCTCCCTGGGCAGAGTCTGGACAGCACCCACGAAAAGGAGACAGCAGGTATGAGGAACTGGGCTCTTCTACCCTGTAAGTGGCATCTGAACTGAGGTCCCCAGGTCTTACCCAGCAGGATGCAGGGCCACAGGCAATGAGACAGGTGAAAAGCATTGCAAGAACTTTCTCCATTTTGTGAATCCTATTCCCTTACTCTCAACTCTTCTTTTAAACTTAAATCACTCAGACAATTACAGTAAAATTCCAGAGCAAATTTAGCTTGCCTATGGTGCTTACTGCACCTCCCCAGCTCAGTGCTGTCAGAACACGTTCCTGTATCGCAGAGAGCCTCAAGCACTGTATGACTGTGGGACATTTCCAAGTATATAAAACATTGCCCAGGTGATGACAGTCGTCCTCACAGGTTTACCTATCGAACAGTTTTGAAAACTAAACCAGAGCAAAACAACAACATAACCATGAGACTGATCTTTTAGCAGAGTCAGAGATAGAGAAAAGTCACCTTTCTTTCACATTCAGAAATCCCACCAGGCAGAGGGACCGCGGGTCTGTCCCCTGCTGCGGGTCTGACCCCATGCACAGCAATTTGAATTCCTCTGCCCCGTTGAGGCACTGTGACACACGGGGGGAAGAGGGAGCAAGAGCACTGCCATTCCTGGTAGGACATGCTGAAGGGGGATTATCTGAGTAGGTTAACTCAGAATCTCTCACAAAACTGGTGTGTGATCTTGGCTTGATGGCCGTGATTGATCTGAAAGCCAGATTTGGCATCAAGAGGTTATATTCATTCCATGCTTCCCTCTTTCTGTGTCACACTATGATTGCTGTCTCATTTTAATCCAGGGCCTTCAGAGAGGAGTTTCACAGGTCTAGAACAAAGAATCATCAGCTTTCAATTTTTGGACTCCTGAATTTCCTGACTCCTACTACCTTGCCTGATAGCCCTGAATTCCTGTATAGAGACAGAGGGCAAACACTTGATCTGGACCCTTTCTCACACAGCCATGTGTGATTTTGTAGGTCTTCCCTTTGTTGTCTCTTCCTAGCCTGAAGCACCCCACCCTGAGAAGCACAGAAGGCACGGAGAATGCTTTGCCCAACCCTTCTCTGAATCTCTCTCGTTCCACCATTCCTCTTTAGAGACAGCAGCCCAGGACCACAAGCTCCATTCAAGATGCTGGAACACTGTTCATTCATCCTCCAGCATAGCAGTGCTCTCTCCCTGCTTTTCTGTTCTTTTCCTAATAAATCCTAATCGCAATTAATGGAGAACTGGGATGAAAAATGTTTTTCAAATTTTTTTCAATAACACTAAGGCTAATCCATTCTATTGGCTAACCCTGGCTAGTTTTCAAGTAGTTGATCTATTTTTCTCCTGGACTTTGCTTCTAAAGTAATGGAAATTCATTTAAGAGTTCATTTTTCTGTACTAACACACCTAGGAGAGCCATGTCTCTGCGCAGACTGAGAGGTGGTAGCACAACCAAGCTTGGGGATGAACAGAAATGAGCTTGAACAGGCACAGAGCTGCACAGCCTTTAATTCCAAACACACTGCTGCCATGTGACACTACCTGGAATATGCTGCTATGCCACATGATGTTCTCGGGCTGGAAACCCCTCTAATCTCTCTAGAATTCTGTGTTTGGCCTGAACTTCATTTAAGAGCAGGCTCGGGAGTGTGTGTGCTGGCCCTAGGTATGTTTGCGAAGCAGGGCAGATGCCAGTACTGCTGTAGTTACTATCAGCAGCCTGGAGCTTCCACAGATGCCAACACTTTGCTGCATGTTACACCCTGCTCTGCAGAGCCAAGCCAGACAACAGCTTATTCTGGTAGCATTAGAAGTTGTTGAATTGGTAATGAGTAAATTTAGGAAGTCTAAGAAAATCCCTTTGAATTGATGACACAAAAAGCTGGAGGAAGATCCAAGCCTATAACTTATTTATTGATGAGTTCTTTAGATACCTTTTAAGAACAAAAAGAACTTTGACAAGAAATTCTTCCACCATGAAATGCCTATAAAGAAAAAAGGCATTTTTTTTCAAGCCTCTGATCTGCTGGCATCACCTGCTGCTGGTTGCATTCACTAACCACAGAGAAGGACAGAATGAACAAGAGAAATCACTTTATCCTGTGCAAGTCAGGGAAAGAGAGCAAGGAGGGGTACTTCAGGTGACAGTGAATTCCTTAATTGCATACTTGTTTGTTATTGAAATTAGGGTGATTAGATCTGATTTCCTTCCTCCAGTGCAGAAGAAATCTTGCTGTCTTACCCACTATTTAGGTATTAAAACATCAGTGACTTGTAAGAGATTTGAGCTAACTAAAGGGTAATTTATTGCTGGAAATTCCCTAAAATTATATTTTACTCTGTGTCTTCATGTCTTGACAACAGTGTTTCTGCTGGTTAAGTGTCCCAACTAAAACCCAAACGTGGCACTGTAGCCTTGACCTTTTAACCATCCTTTCCAGCATAGTGCTACTGGCCAAACACACGACGGGAAGATTTACTTCTTTTTCTCATCTTGCTTAAAAATGCTTGAGGATAGTTTATAAATGTAGGGAGTGTTCATTATTTTCTCCAGACTTTCCACAATGGCAGAGTCCACTGGGTCTCTTCCAGGTTGTATTAGTAGCCTGTGTTTCCTTAGAGCCCCAGCCCAGCAAGCCCAAGAATGAAGCTTAAGTCTGCAGAGGGCAGGCTGCTGCTGTCCTCACAGGGCAGGCTCTCCTGAGGCAGTGCTGGCCATTGGGCTTGATTAAGTTGTCTGAATTTCCACATGATCCTCATGGCTTCTGATGCTCCATCTGGAAGCCAAATGCAAGCTTGCCTCAAACCTGGAGGAGTGCTGGGAGAGGCAGTGCTGGCATTGATCAGCCTGTTTAGCTCTCTGTAACTGGATTGCTTTCAGACGCATATGCTAGTACCAATTCATTTGCACTTAATTGATCACAATTTTGATTTTATAAGAGTCAAATAATGCTCAAGAGGCCTCATTAGTGCTACAGTGCTACTTAATTCAGCTGACTCGAAAGAAATCTCTCTTGTGAAAAGGCACAGGTAAGCTCAGTGTCGGCTTAAATTCCACTGAAGATAACAAAGATTTACCCATTCAAGAAAAATTTCTTGGCAGTATAAAAAATCATATGGTTCTTCACCATAACATTCACCAGGCCTTCCTTCAGTGGTGGGGGTTAGATTTCAGGTGAACACCTCTCATTGCTTTGAACTATCAGTTCCTTTAAAATATCTAACAAGATATTGTCAAGCATGGAAATGATTCCTCATTTTCAATAAGCTATTCAGCACTGATATTGTCAGCAGGAGTCATGCGTTTGGATCTACCCTCTGACTTCTTTTAAAACACAAAGGAACTGAATATAATTAAAAAAAAAAAAAGGAGTTGAATTTGATGTTCTGTCTTCTGCTGGAATCAGAAATTAAGTTCATTGCCTCCAAAGATATGCAGTGTGGACAAGCAGTGATCCACAGCAGAACCAAAGTGGGGCCAAACACAACCTGCCCATGGACTGTTAGCCAACTTGGCTGAGTTGAACGTGAAAATGTGGGTGTCAGATTTTGTCACACTAGAGGTATTAAATTAGCTGGCCACAGACTGATGCATTCTCCTTTGGGATCCACAATCCAGATTTGCACCTCTAAGCATTCACAAGTCCCATGTATTTTGTTGCTCTTACTGTGTTCTCACAGTTTAGAGATATTTTGGGGATTATTGAAGTATTGGAGCATTTCTACCTTACTCATACTGCTTACTTGAGTCTCTAAACTACTTATTTATTACAGATTATTATATCTCATACTACACTTCATTACTAATTTGCTAAAATATTCACAGTAAAGCAAGGTAAGAACGTCTCCAACAGCCTCTCAGTTGTTTGGAGTTTCTGTTTTCTGATTTAGCATTAGGAAATTATCCCTTGCAGCTAACAATCATTTCCCCTGAGAGCACAGAACCCTCCAAACTGAGCAATAAATCCCATAAAAACCTCAATACTTTTAAATCCATGCACTCAGTTCCAAAGAATGTAAGTCATTAGAAACATGGTCTAAATGGGAGGTATTTAATTACTGAGCTCAAACCTCTGTCACTGTTGGTCACTTCATTAGTCATTTATTAATTTTAATCTTAAAAATAGTTTCACATTCTCCTCCCTTGTATTCAATAACTTCCCCAAACTTTACTCTTCTGGGCAGTGGAAGCTTTCTTTTAATTCCAGCAGCCTATATCTGTTCATAGTTCCCATGCCAATATTGCCTTTTAGCTCCAGCAGTTCTCTTTCCTGATGTGTTTACAGAGAGGAGGGACCACACTTTATTTTAAGTTAAGCTGAGGCAAGATCCACCAGAGATTCTACTGGTTTGGTTTTATTTTGCCGTGTCTGTTCCCTTGCTTTTTCAGAAGCACAGCCAATGAAATCAGACCAATCCGGGTCCAGTCTGACAGCAACCAAGGCCAAGGTCCAAAATAGACTATTTCACATTCCACAGAATGCACCTTGGGGCAGCAATAACCGCTAAGATAAAATGGAACTTTTGGCCTTGGCATCAAGAGCTGTTGGGATGAACACCCTTTCACAACTGGAGAAGAAAGATGAAGGTGAAGAGGGAGGAGATGTTCGGCCAGGCAGCACCAACGGGCTAGCATGCTCTGCTGCTCTGGAATGGCAAAGGATCTGAATTTAGCAGAAGCCTCCATCAGTCTCATGTAGAAGAAGACACTGGGACGGTTTGGAGGGAATGGGGAAGCAGATTTTTGAGATGAAAAAAGAACAGGAATTAGAAAGGCTAAGAATGAGGACCAGAGACTACTCCAGGCTGTGTTGAACTGCCCTTGGTCAAACACCAGATGTGTTCATGAGCTTTGAACCCTCGGATCCTCTGACTGCATCGGGGTGGAGCAGGGCATCATTCTCTGCCCATTCCAAGCACCTGTAAATCCAGGTGTTGCTTCATGGTTAGACAGGACCTGGGCAATCACCGAGGTGAGCAGTAAGTACAAGCCAGAGAAAGGAAAATGGCTGTATGCCCACAGGGACGTGGAGTCTCCAGATGGCACTGTAACATCATCCCCAAAAGCAAACGATTCTGTACAACAGCAAATATGGTACCAGCTGAGTCGGTTTGCCTGCTGTGCATAATTACTCATCCCATTGAAACCATGATTTACAGGCTACAAATGCTAAAGCTGCCCTTTCATTTCATTTAAGACCTTAGATATTAAAGCTTCGTGCAGACTGTGTGCATAGCAGCTGGAGAACAACAGACAGCTCTGTCCTATCAACCGGAGAGAAAACAAGATCTTGCCAGCACTGCCAATTAATACCATGACCTTCAGTGAGGTCTTAGGAAGGGTTTAGGTCACAAGTTAAATGCACTCGTCTATGATTCTTCCCCGGGAGGTAATGCCTCTGTACTAGAAAACGAGAGTAAAACTGGGAAGGGCAAGGGGTAAGTGTCCTATCTGCTGAGAGAGCTGCAAGGCTGCTTCTCCGTTTTGCACTGTAGCTGCTCCTGTCAGCATGGAGCAGTGCTCCTGTCAGCATGGAGCAGTGC